>CATIWR010012350.1:0-35763 GCA_949677035.1 Omphalea diandra
TTTTGCTTTTAGTCCCTCTTCTTCACTCATTAAGCACTTCCATCCATCTCCTAATTCCTAGATACTCCTTATACTTTTAATTAAGCTCTAAAACACCATTATTTATGATATTATAACATGCACACAACATAAAACAATTTGCCATACAACTACACAAACACTACATATATGTTCAAGTGTTTCCAAATGCAATGGTGCTTCTAAATGATTATTTATCTAATGCATATGCTCATGTGATAATGCCAATGAATGTGGCTAGGGATGTTACATACAAATATTACAATACTAATCTTATATTATGCTAATTTTATGAAGCTTATTTATTGACATGTTGAAGCATACTTTTTCTAATATATCCATTGATGAGGTTGATAAAAAGTTGGAGACATAATTTCAATATTGGTTCAAGTCATATGTGAGTATACACTAGCCAATAATACAATAATAAATTATAAGAGTAATTATTATATTACTAATATAGATAATGAAGTTGTTTTGTTTTTTTAGGCAAATAATCCAGCAAATGGAATCACAAATCAATTTATTATAGATCTTGCCAAAGGTCCATCCTATTTACTTTATAAATGGGTATAAGTTTCATACTAAAAAATATGGCTCTAATATGGCATCAATCAATAGTGAAGTAAGTATTAACGATTCGAACTACAGTGAAAATATGTATGACTATTATAGTAGACTAATCATGACTATTACAGCAGACTAATCGAGGTGTTACAATTAGAGTATCTTGCACTTCTGATAAAAATAATTGTTTTGTTTAAATGTGAAAGATTTGATCTTATGCCTAATGTTGAAATGAAAGTGCATGAAAATTATAATCCTGTCAAAATCAACCACAAGTGCAGGTTTAATAAATACGAACCTTTTATATTGGCGATGCAAATTTATCAAGTGAATTATCTTCCTTATCCCAGTTTATGATAGGAAAAAGATAATTGGTAGGCAATATTCAAAATAAAAGCTAGATCATTCATTAAAATGAAGGACGAATCTATTGTTAAGACAACATCTCAAGCTCTGTTTCAAGAGGATGTGGACGAAAATTTCCTTTCATAGAAATTACAAAGGATGAGTCACCAAGAATTTTAAATGATCTAAATGAGTCATTCATCGAATTAAATAAGAAAAATGAAGATATTTAGTTTGAAGATGAAATGGAGCTACAATCAGAATCTGAATCATTGGAAGTTATAATGTCTAAAGGTGATATAGAGTATGATGATTCAAAGTAAGTAAAAAATTTTAGTGTGTTTAATATATAATTAAATTAATATACAAATTTTTTTGTTATGTACATATTATATTACATATATAATTTTAAATGTATATTTAGATGACACGTCATATACCTAGCAATTTAGGTACACCTTTCCGAGGCATTATGCTAGGTAGAGGGCATACCCATGATTGCAGGCCACCTTTGCCACCACTTTTGCCATTTAGCACATCGACATCAAGTCCTAGCCTTCCCTTGATGTCACTCAGCTTACGGGTTTGACTCTTCCTCTAGCTCCATCCCCTGCTCAGGATCTTCCTTTAGCTCCATCTACGCCAGTGGATCCTAGCACTTCTAAAGGGCTATCCATGCCGACAGATTAAGATGAGTCATATACAATTCCTATGCCCATGCTCCAACCTCATGTTTCTTTAAAGCACAGGAGGTATGTAATAAATATCTTTGGTATTTTTTATTTATTTTCTTCTTTTTTATCTTATTAATTGTAACACTAACTAATTTTTTATTTTTTTTAGTTCATATCCATTTGATGGATGTTCTCGTTCATGTCGAAAGATCTTCAAACAAAAGATTCATTACAATGGATACACCTGGAAGAAGGTCCCATAGTCTGTGAAGACCCTCTACTAAGAAGATTTCAAGGTAAGTAATATTTATCATTCTAGGTTAAATATTTAAAAAATAAGTTTAATTTATATACTATTTTTTTTTGTTTATTGCTTGTAGAGAAGCAATTTTAGTGGGACCAGGAGATCGATGCCTTAATTCAAATGACCTTCTTTAAGAAGGCTACTTTGAGATACATGGATATACTTCATTATTTGAAGCATAAGGGCAAGGAGACCTAGGTGCTTGATGAGGCCTAAAACCATTGGTAAAGTCAGTGGAGTCTTTCACATGCTCAGGTTATGTCTCTCTAGACCGGTCTGAATAAATGAACTAGGAAAACAGGTTCTGGCTCAGGTCCATCTATGCACATAAGGAGTCTATACCCCATTCTGAGCACACCAAATGACTAGTAATAAAGCATTTTACATTTATGAATTACTATTTAATTTTTTTTGTTTACAGTTTTTTAATTTTTTATTTTTATTACCTTGATAACAGGCTTGCCGACGAGGTAGGAGGTTGTTGCAGTCGATATCTTTGTGTATACACACACAAGGGAACATGACATGGAAACCTTCATTAATGAGCGGTCGAGGACAGTTAATGTAAGTCATAAATTATTTATTTTATATTTCACTTTTTCATTAATTATTATTTATATCTCTCATACTTTACAAAATGCAGGTGAGTATTCCCAATGTCCGTGAGTAGTTTTCGCAACCACCTTCAGGATCCGATGAACTTCGTTATGTAGATGAGTACGAGGTTTTTCTGCTACCAGTGAGGGCTAAGGTGAAGGTTTGGATCTATGGTATGGGTGATCAAGCCTCTCATTTCTATGATGGCTCCTTGAGTGTTGGCTCTTTTTCAGCTCCGTCATCTTCTGCCAAAGACTTATAACAAGAGGTCGAGAGGTAAATAGATGAGAGGATTGCATCTTATCACGCCCACATTCAGTCTGTTGGTTCACGAATGCAATCTATGGAGGATTGGTTGCATGTCGTGCCCCAGCAAACTGGGATACCTCTTCCATCTCATTTGCAGATGCTTATGCCACCTCTCACGTCTCCTCCTCAGCCACTGACTGCTGCTACAACTGTGTTCCTCCTGCATATGATCCTGATGCCCCCACAACTGTTGATGATTTTTGGTCGATGAGGATGATGTAATAGCTATTATTTTCTAGTTTTTTTTTTTTTGTATCCAACTTTGACATATATATATATATATATATATTTATTTATTTATTTAATTATGTCATTATATTTATGTTATTAATTGATATTTTTGTAATTCTTTTATATTATGTATATAATATTAATAAATATTAATATCATAATATAACAAATTTAATATTAAAAATATTAATATTATAAATTATAAAAAAATACCCTTAAATATTACCAATAGATTAATCAAAAATAATTAAAAATATCCCAACAGATAACTGATGGAATGCTTAAAAATAAAAATGTAATGTTCTAAACTACTAATGGATTTGCATCATTTGCCAACAGAATTACCGACAAATAACTATCATTGGTAATTCAATTAATTTTCTAGACTCATTTGTCGGTTGACACTCTATTGGTAAATCATCAATAACTTTGTCGATGGATGAAAATTTTCGTCGATAACTTGGTATCGACCAATTGTTCATTAATAGAGTATATCGGTCGGTATTCCGTTAATAAATATACACAATAAACATAATTGATTCCTTTGCTAATATAAATTTTCATCAATAAATCTTTGATTTCTTATAGTGTTTCTTCTTCTTATAAAGGTTCTTTGAGAAGAACTTTTTTTTTTTTCTTATCTTGGGGCATTTGATTTTGAGATTACTAATTCATTGCACCCATTGTATATAATTTGATTTTTATTTCAGGAATCATCCTTGTTAAACTTCTTACAATTTCTCTTCTTGTAATAAATGTTAAGTGATAATTATCATCTTCATAGTACTATCACTAAATGAAAATGAAAAAGAACAAGATTCTTTTCTTGTATCTTTTGCCTTTAAGGTAATGCCCTTCTTTTGTTAACCCTTATCACCATTAGGCTTCTCTAAGGCAAACTAAATTAGCTAATGAGTTTATCCATCAATTCATCAAATGATAGAGAGTCAAGCTTGTTATCTTCCTTAATAGTCGTCTTCTTTGCTTCCTACATCTCCTTTAGTAGATTTTTATGGATTTTAGTCACCATATATTCATAATACATCTTTCCTAAAAGCTTGAGAGCTCTAACAATGTTGATAAAGCAATTACATATTTAAGTGATACCTTCATTAAGTGTATACACAAATATCTCATAATTATAAGTAAGCATTTGAATCCTCTTTTCCTTTTCTTCATTTGTGCCTTCATGTTGCATTGGGAGTGTATCCCAAGTTTCTTTTATTAAGGTACACATCTATGTGATTTACAGATACCACAAAAAAGGAAATGTATGGCTCTTCTATTCTGCAAGTTAGCTTTTTCCTTCTTTAGTTATTGATTCACTTTTCTTTTTTTTAAATCACAACATCTCTCACTTTCTTTAGAGGGACTTCTCTTTTTCTTTTTTTTTAATAATGTCTCAAAATATTAATTGTTTCATATCTAGAAAGATTTTCATGTGATTCTTCTAATAGACATAGTCATCACCTTTAAAGCAAGGAGGCTTATAGATTGATTAAGACTCTTCTTGGTTTGCCATGATCTTTGCTCTTGCACTTAAGCTTTAAATAAGAGATGAAGCTTTGATACCACTTAATATCTCATATGGGCCTTTAGAATGGGGGAAGAATAGTGCAATGACAAATTTTTGTGAAAAATAATTTTAAGTACTCAATCACATAAAGAAGGGGAGAAGAAGTAATGGAGGTTTAAAAATTATCCTCCTTACTTCTCTTCTTTAGTATCTCCACTAGAGAGTTTTACTCTATAAGTTGCTTACAGGTGCAACTCAACCTTACAAACTTAGTTTTACCAAACTAGATTCAAACAAGAAGTTTTTAGGTACTTGCCAAGCCTTCCTAAGATAGTTTATAGGCATTATCTTATGCCTTAGCACATTTAAAAAATATCTACCCAACTTGAGTTGTGATCCTTACATAAGAAATTATAAGTATCACTCAAGGAATTCACTCACTAAAAACACTCAAGCTAAACCATTTATAAGTTATACCCATTTTAGCTTGAGAATTACAAATAATGCACATAAGACTGTTAAAGAAGTTTATTAGCAGTCTTACTAACCCTTTCCAAATCAAATAGGGATATCTTTACATAGTCCTAAAGCCAAGGAAGTAGCCAATAGACATAAGAAGTCACTTTTTGCCACTCGTCAAAAACTAGCTCTTAAGCCTAATCAATGGTCGTTGGAGCATTTCAACGAGTGTCAGTCCTTCGGTCCTTGCTTTATTGTCCTTCCATTAGGCATATAGAATTCTAGGGTCTTGGGATTCAATGGTCGTTAGAGAATGTTAATGGGCATTGGCAATAGTTCAAGTTCAAATCAAGAGTGTTTCTTCATAAATTAGTTCAACTATTTCCGTAACATTTTTTCAACTTCAATGGACCTTTAGAAATTTCAATAAACATTCGATTTGTCATAGATTCGAACGGCCATCTCCTAAGATCTTTTTTCAATGGGTTATTTTCTAAATTCAATCGGTTATTTTCTAGATTCAGTAAGTGTTGGACTGATCACCAAGCATTAGAGAGGGATTGGAACTATCTATCAATCTTAACTTTTTTCTAAATTTTAGATACATACTCCTGGCCTTTGAGATACTTGCAAACTTGAATGAAAATGATGGGTTTTTAAGTCCTTTAACTATACGTAAGAACTTGAAATACCTTGGCTTTCTTTGATTTTTGTACCTTGGTTATTCTTGAGTTGAGAGATCAAAAATCATATTATGAAATACTTACACAATAATTAGCAACTTAATCATCACTTGTTATCATCAAACAAGAATTGAAACTTTAAAGTTTAACACCAACTGCTGCCCAATAGTCTTAGTCACAGTGAAAGGTGACTCCTATTTTCTCAGACTATATATCCTTGAGCCCCTACTGTCCATATAGTGTGATGTCATAAGGACGTCGCCCATTGAGGTACTCTACTATAACAAGCCATAAGCAACTCGAGCATAGAACTACACCTCTCACACCATATTGAACATATTATGAAAGACATTGACCTTTTTTAAATCTACTATTTGAGTTAAATAAGCAATTGATCTTATTTTAAAAGTGAAATATTATCATGATGGACATCGATAGGTGTCACTTTTGCAATTTAGTTTGTCACGCCAAAGGATATATTGACTTTTGTATAGATTAAATATATAATTGTCATTTTTTATACTTATTTGGATCAAGTTATGTATATACTTTATTCTTGTTTTTAATTACACTTGCTATTTTGCACATCCAAACACAATTCTAAACAGTTAATTAATACTATCAACTAACTAACTCTCTCTCTCGACACCTACAGCTTTCATATCTCGATCGCTTGAGGGAATTGAGAAAGTCATCACAATATATGACGGATGCTTTAACTAAACCATATTTCCTTGGTCAATGCATGGGCTCCTAGCGCTGACTACGTCCGACTTTATTTTCACCATGTTATCCAAAATTTTATATACGAATGATGGTATTTCTTTGAATTGATTTTTTTTTTATACATTGTCCACTAGTGTAATGCAAGGGCACAGATACCTCAGTTTCAAGATCAACTCTTTGGCTTTTATACTGTATTGGGGAAGATAAGTCTCCAACTTGAGATAATGCCCAAAACGAATGATCCACCCGCTAAGCTAATCATACAGGTATATGCAGGATGCAGTTTTCGATGCCAGTTGCCCATGCACCCAAACAAAGTTTTGCAAGACGAATCTATGATGATCTCCATTCGCACTCACATAAAAGAGGCAAGAGAATCTAACTTTAGCAAACGCTTAAATAACTGTTGTTAAGACCCAAAAACCTGAAACCCAAGGTGAAGTAGCATTACAACAGTTTGTTAAAAAATGGATATATATATATATATATATATGGAATCAGTTATTGAAAATTTGATAAAGGATCCACGCCTTCAAACTGACAGCTCCAGATATCAGATTCGTTTCTTCTGTTATTCTCTATTTAAAGCTACCCACCAGTATCTCCGAATTTTTTCTGTTCAAGCAGATAAATCGGATTATTTCCAGATTTGAACGAAAGAAGGGAAGAATTTAACAAACAAAGCACATTCCCTAACCAAAAACCTATTTGCAGCACCAAAACAACCCCTTAAGCAAATACAATACCATTTCATCAAGAGAAAAGTAATCAAACATCTCATTTCTGCATAAACTCCACGTCATCCACATTCATCTCTGGGGGGGATCCACAGAGCGAACATTTGCACCTGCCATTCCTTCAATTCTATCTTTGGTGATCTCCACAAAATGGCCCACTATTTCATAGAACTGCTTCAAGCCAGATAATGGGAGTATTATGGAGGATCTATCAGAACCAGCAACCTGTAATAATCATGGAATTTCTTTAATTGTCAATAATACTACGAGATTAAAGTTTTAATTACCTAAAAGAAAATATTATTTTGGCTACGTTAGCAAATATATTACCATTAAATTATATAATTTTAGTTACTAAATATAGTTAGAAACCAAAATATAATATATTGTCTTACAACCAAGCATTAAAATGTTGTTAACAAACCTTAGAGACCGAAGAAACTAATTGTGAAACAACAGGAATGAAAATATATATTATGCCAAACCTCATTGAAGCATTGAGGTTAGAAATTTATCCTTTTTATTTTCTTAAAATAATTTATTTTAGACTTAAAAAATTTAGTAACAAATCCCTACAAGAATGAATTGGGTTTTCTAAATAAACAAAATAAGTTTTCAAAATCATGAATAGGTTTTAACTTAAGGAAATTTTTATATTAAAAAAAAAGTTTAAATGAAAAATAATTGGCCAAACTAAATAAAAACTAAAAGGATATAATTAAGAATATTGATTTTGATATATTTGCAACTGTTGTCAAGCTAATATCATTTTCATTATTTATTATGAAAACAATTATTAAAAATATCAGTCCATGCCATAACATGGAATATCACTGAAATTAGCAAATCTAGTAATTTACTATAGCCAAAAACAACTTTTGAAATTTTAGGCACATATAGAAGTTTATATATACAAGGTTAAAATTGAGACAATTATCACATTCATAAATTCCTACTACTTTGTAATATAGCTCACATAATATAAAGGTAGATTTGAAATTATTTCAATCATGGAAATACTATTTTTAAGTCAGCCTTTTGTAGAAATCATTCATTATGCACAGCACATCACAAGCTTAATTGATCTCTGTATTGGATTACATAACAAGAGGAATCTTGGCTGTTGAATATTCTAAGTATCATAACAATATTATTCTTAGTATTATCGCTTAAAATTTTGAGATTGATTCTTATTTATTCAGTTGGAGAGATGTACTGAAATTTTAAGCCAATTCAAGATAAAATGAGTTTCAGAAGCACCTCCTAGAACTTATAATGCAATTTAGTAATTTTATCACCTAAAGGATATAATAGCCATTTTAACATCTTCTATAGGAAGCAAAATAGTGATTTTAAAGAGACATAATCATTAAAAAATCTTATTAACAGCATTTACTAAAGGGTGCCTCCAAATACTCTCTTCACATATGGCATTGACATAACAGATCTTAGCATCGGTATCAGATGAAAGGTTTACATACATGAAGATTATGGTGTTCAATTGTAGAAATTTTAAAAATCCAGAGCCAAATGAAATTTCTACAAGCTGTTTGATAAAAATAAAAGGATAAGATTGTTGTTACTTTATTTTATGAAGTTTAGAAGGTTATAAATTAGCAGGAATGATTTTATTTTGTGAAGTTTAGAAGGCTATAAATTAGCAGAAATGATTTACTCTAAAAACCAAGCAAGCTACTTAACACTTTTTTTCAATTAGGCATAGTATTAAATCACATGCATTCACCCAAAATATATAAAATCACATTGATATAGAACAGCTAGCTTCGATCAAGAGAGAGATTTCATGTAGCAGCAGATTTAAGAGAAAATGCAGAGGAAGAATGAAGAAGATGAGAAAGGCAGAAACGGTAGAAACCCTTCCAATAGTCAAATACTCAAAACTTCAAGAACCTAACATTAAATATACAAATGTAGGTGCACACGAGTATACCCCTAAACAAAAACATAATCACAAATAAGATAATCACTTAAATAAACACTCAAGATAAACACTCAAGATAAGATGAAAATAAATAAATGATACGACATGATATCCTACAAGACAATAATCACCAATCTCCCTTTGGAAAAAGAACTCAACACCGTCAAGTGAGAACGTGAAAAATGAGAACTATATGACCATTGGCTGCAACAATGAGTTAATAGGGAAAAAAAAAAAAAAAAGGAATAGTTGATATGAAGGGGATGGAAGTGAGCACACTCAATCAACATGTTGATATATCTTGGGCAACATATAAAACTCTTGAAATGATCAGCAGTAAACATATAATGAGCATGATCCAAAGTAATGAGGTATCAAACTTCGACATTTAAGGCACAAGTAGGATTACAAAATCTATAACAAAGAGAGAATAGAAAAAATTGACGGGCAAGGGAAGGAAGGAAAGAGGTTTCAGAATGAAAGGATGATAATCTCGAAATGATATCAATGAAACTTCTAATGTAAAAGATAAGGTAATGTGCCATATCTTTCAATGAAGATTTTACAGGTTTTAAGCACAATATTTTTGCCTATATACTTGAAAGAAAAAGTGCTCTTCCATGGTTGGTCACATCTAAATTATAAAGCCAAGGCAACCTCATAAGATATTAGAGGTGACAATTCTTGACGTGACTCGATAACCAAACCCAAACTTGTCCAAAAAAAAGAGGGTCTAAATCCACTTGAACATGTAGCAAACCTGAAATGACCAAAACCAAACAACTCAAAAAATTAGGTTTGGGTTGGGTTGGGTGAGTCCTACGAGACCCACTGGGTCGGGTCACAAGTTCACTGGAATGAATCATAATTAAAATATTTTTTTTATTACAGCTCCTAAATTACACTCACATCACTAAAACTTTATTATTATGTTATTATGGTACGTGTTACAATTTGAATGTTAAAAAATTGTAATACTTAAACTTTTTTTCTTTTTGAGAAACAACTTGATTTTTATTTGAATGCATAGGATGAATTGCAAATTTAGATTGCTCGTTTATTAAAATTCGAATCTTTGAAGAGAAAGAGTTTGCTGGATGCTTACAAGTGTTAGATTAAACAATAAAGATATAGGGTAAATTTGAATGGTTGAAATTTTACGCTTCTTGAATAGTTAATGGCACTATTAAATCTAATGGCCCAATTAAGCTGATTATTAGTAGTCTTTTCAAGAAATTATGGCATGGAATGATTATGTTAAAGCTCAATTACGAAAATTTGCATAAAATATATAAATTACAAATATTATAAAAGTTATTTTGACACATTTAGTAATTTAGAGCAAATAAACTAATATATGTTTTATATGGGCATGGTAGATATTATGACATGCTCGACTCAAAATCATGTTTTAAATGAATAAACCCACAATCCAACTCAAACCCACCAGAAATCCTTTTGGGATCTCAAATCCGATGGATGACATGAAACCCAAAATGACCAACAATGACCCAACGAGAAGCTGCCCAACCCAATTGCCATGTCTAACATTTAAGGTCAAAACATCATACCATATTTTATCTAATTATTTAGGGGAACAAGACATCTTTAAATAACAAGTAGCAAAGTTATACCTACCAAGGCTACTTTGAATGACTAAGGATGTGGCAAAAGTTTAAGTTTCAACTTAGGAATTGCAACTTCAGAAACCACATTCAAGGCTGTCAGAACTCTAGCAACATTACAAATTTTATTTCCAAACTGAAGAAATGTATAAGCTTCCAAATATCAATTATCACTTTCATCTACAGACATAGCAAAAACTTCTCCCATAATATTGATATGAGAGCACTATCTGATCTTCCTCTGCCTTATTAGAGGATTCAGCAAAGGCATTTTCAGTAGTTAAATAATAGGTAAGACAACGAAAAACGAGATTAAGGAGGTATTGAGTCTTGACTCATCCTGAACCTTGATGGAAACAGCCTTTTGGTTGGAATTATTACAATAAGAAGCAACTAGTCGGACTCATTAGCATGTTGTTAATGAGAAGCCTTATGAAAACTCTCAAATTCTACAAGCAGTTTGGAAGGCTTCATATAAGTGGACAACAAAATATAAGTTGATTCCCTCTTAATATCAGACCTTAAACCATTAAAAACCTTGAAATTACTACCTTCTTCATGCAACTAACATTTAATCTAAGATCTTCAAACTGGTTAATATATTCAGTCATAAAACCAAATAATTATTCTAAATTTAACATTCAGTCCGGTAGTTTTCTTTTGTGGTAGTTAAGAGTATGGTAAAACTTGCCTCAGAAATCCTCAAGAAATGACCTCTGTTATTGCTGCCAAGATCAAAAAAAAATCTCTTCTGATTAGCTCTGATGACCTTCGAGACCCCCATGTTATCAATTTCTTCCTGTGGTGTCAGTTCAACTGACCTATCTACATTCAATTCAGATGCTGGAGAAGGTTGGCTACTGTGCCCAGATATGAAGCCAGCTCCTACATCATCCGAAAGGCCAACAAGATGCTCTGAAGATTCAGAAGTTTGCTGTTTTGGCACACAAGAATAAGTGGTAGAAAAATTGACAAGTGAGACCCTTTTTATAAACAAAATGAATGCACTACTAAGGAAAAGGGGTAGAAGCATGTGCATGCAACATAAAGGCACCTGATTGGGCAGTATGAAGAGCCTTGATGCTTCATTTATTTCAGCTAAAATGTTTCTGAATGCTGCCCAACCTTCATCCCGGGCACTTCCAGCAGGAACAATAATGGTACTGCGATTTCTACTAACAGAAGCTTCAGATACCTGCATGCATATGTTTATTAAAGCAGTTAACATGGAGAATGTGACAAGTCTAACAGAATTCCCAAAGGAGTAAACATGGAAGAGATGAAAAAGATGCTTCAGGTATTCATGCAATGCCAGTGTACTTTGGACAAGTTCTGAATGAGATTAGATTGCAACCGGGTAAACAGACCCCATCAGTATCCAGTGCACAATTTGGATAAATATTGCCACTTAATTATGTCAGGTTCCATGAAATCCTTTATTCTGCAAAGAATGTTGAGGATTGTTCCTATCATGCAAGCTATAACATTGTCTAATTCCCAGCGTTGCATAAAGCTTGGGAACTCGACGATTTAACAGCAAGAACAATATATATATATATATATATATATATATATATATATATATATATATATATGAATGATAAAATCCCATATCAGACAAGTCCTACTTACTCTAATTTCCATTGACTTGTGTTAGGTTATTAACAGTTTTTATAGACACAGCATCCAGGGATGAAAGGCAAAAAAATTTTTTGGAAGGGCAAACTTCAAAAATTTTATGACATTTTAATGAAAACAATTTTAAGAAATTTTATGTAAGTAAAAGATTACCTCTAGTTGGTAGAAACAATCGTCTAATTCAAACAAAGAAAAAAAAAATTAAAAGTTTTGTCTCACAGCTTTCAACTTGAGTTGTTCTCTTTTTTCTTCAGTCCTTTTTTTTTCTGGCTTGGGAATCAAGTACTTCTTCCACCAGATGCAGTAGAAAAAACAATGAGGAATTCATTCTTGTCATCTAGACTACCAATAAATGTTGAATCATTTTAATTCTTATTTTGCCAAAGATCAAGCAACAAGATGGCATAAAAAAATTGTATATTTTTTGTTTTAAATCTATTTTGTTGCAAGAATAAAGTGGTTTACTCAATGCAAATGTGATGGAATCCTCTAAATGTGCATGGATGCAACTGAAACAATGTTTAGAGGTGCAAGAAATCCTACCTACATTCCATTTTGTGAGTTAAAAAAAAAAAAATCTAAAATGAACTTTCTTAGGAAAAATATCCTTTGCTATTATTTTGGGAGTATTTATACTCAGGTGGAGGGACCAATTTTGAATTTCATAATATTAGGGGGATATTACAAAGGATTCTTGAGGGGCTTGGGAGGGACCAAGCACCCCCTCCCTTTGTCCATGACAGAATCTAAGTCAGCCCTCATTATGCAAGTTCTTTGGCTTCATAGGCAAGCTACTATACTGTTCTGAAAGAGATGGTACCTGAGTTCTGCATGGCAATTAACAGATTGCAATACAATCAAGACATTAAACATCTTCTATGCCACAACACAACATGATCAAAATCTTGCAGTCTGTTATTATATGTTTAGGCTGATAAACAACAGACATTATTTTCATGCTGGAGAAAATGAAAACAGAAAATAAGTTGTTTTTTAACAGCATGAAAACAGCAGACTTCAATTAAACTTCCACTTATTCATTTAATTACTCCACAGAATGGTGAAGTGTGATAATATATTCATTCAAAGATAGACAAAAGAAATGATCTAGAAAGATCGGACTCAATGACATTCCTATCTTTACCAATTCATCTTCCGCTGGAAAAATGTATAGAGAAGTTTTATTCAAGAATCTAATAGCATAGTATATTCAATATCCTCAGCTTTAAACAACTCTCAAACATTTCTTGATATTGTTAAATATATAGACAACCAAAAATCTAGTTACATAAGTGTTCAAGTGGAGTGTCAAACTATTGGCGGGGAGAAGATGAAAAGAACTGGACAGTGAATGACTTTATTCACTATGAAACTAAAGGTCATATGAACAGAGTCAATAGGAGGCTAAAATGACTAAATAGAAAATTATATCAACCATGTTGAAGCACTAGAAGTATAGGACATGCAGAAGTAATATTTGACAGCCAATTTTTATGAAACTTAGGGTGGCACGGAAATAATAAAGGCAGTAGAAAAGCTGGGACCAGAAGTATCAGTAAAGAAAAATAAAAACAAAAGGTATAGATTATTCAGATGGTTTTTTTTCCTCCAAACTATATTAATCAAGGTGATCTCTAGTAAACCGGAATCCACATCATTTCTCAATGGGCCATTATAGTAGGATGGAAGCCAAGGAAATATAAAGGATCGAATAAGATCAACCATTGAGCCTAATCTAATCCAGGGTGTTAAAGTTATTTTAGTTAAGGGAAGCAAGGAGGTGCAACTAATGTATAGAGAAACTACGAAACCAGATACAAGATAGAAACTTTTTATACATGATACTTGTTTAAAAGGTTAGGCATCTAGCTCACCTCTTGAAATATGTTTGGTAGCAATAACTATAAGCTCTGGTATTAAACTCATATAGACATATAGAGAGCTTTTTCTTTGAGTAGCTCTGTGGTTTGATTCCTCACAATAACTGTAAGTTTTGACATTAATACTGCAGATGAGAAGTTATTTCTTCCCCTGGAACTTTAACCAAGGATTGAAAAATTGAAAGAAGACTTCCATCAAAAGGAAGAAAATTCGAGGAACCATAAAACAGGCAGCTCCATCTATCAAAAAGTGCAGATTAAAATTTCTATCCAAAACAGCTAACGGCTTAATCTTCAGCTAAGAGAAAGGAAATGTTTAGATAAAAGAAAATACGTGATTTAAGACCTGAAGTATAGAAATGACACCAATCTAGGGAAGTAGAAATCTGTTTAAAATAAAATCCTGGAGAGTGTGAGTAAGGTTTCAATTGTTTACGCAAAAGTAAAATAAACTCAAAGCGAAAAACACGAGAAAAAGACAGAATTTGGAAGTGATTACCTTCAGGAAGCGGCCCCTCCTGTTTTCGCCAATGTCAAAGTAGAAAACCTGTAATGGACATTATTATAAGCAAAACGAAATGGAAACGAAAAAAGAGAAACGAAAAGATAGAAAAAAGAAAGGTGGGTAAATGAAGTGCCTTGGTGTCGAGCTGCAATTCTTTGCTGAAGAGATCCTGATCATCAGAATTGACATAATAATTGAAGAGATCTAAGAACCAAGAAATCCCTGAGAAAGGGACAATAATTGTAGACCTTGTGGCTGACGTCTTCTCCGAAATTTTCAAGTAACGTCCACGAGGATTCTCCTTCAGATCGAAATAGAACAGTTTGTGTTCCACCTGCAGCGTCTTACACATCAGCTCAACATCATTCCCTCCTCCTCCACCACCACCACCACCGGCGGCGGCACCAGCACCTCCTACTACTCCTGCTCCTCCACCACCCGAATTCCCCTCCATCTATATATATGCGTGTTGTTTCCTTTAATTTGGCTCCACTGATACTATACTCTCTTCAAAAGTCAAACACCATCTTATCGTATTTTAATTTAACATAAAAATACAAATGAATAGTGTATTCTAAGCAAAGACTGATGCAAGTTAGATCTACAAAACATTAGGTGGAATTCGGATTTCGTACTCTGCAACAACAACAACGCAATGCGTTAGGGCTTGGAACAGGAGGAGGAGAAGAACACAGAAGCAGCAGGACGAGCGATAATGAGTATTGACTTAGTCCCATTTTCAAATTTTTTTTTAAATAAATAAATAATGAAGATGTTGTGTTTCCTCTCTGTCCAAGAGTCGCCTAAACCAAAATTGCGTTTTTTACGCTTTTAAACTCACGGCTTGTGGTAGTGTTCTGAATGCTCTGTTGCATCATTTACCTTTGCTTGTTTCTTGCTTTGGAAACTTTGTATTTTGTTTGCTTTTTTTTCCCCCACCTTTTCTGTTGCTATGAAATGCTACTAAATTCACCTCAGCGAAAAAAAAATACATTCAAACGCTATTCTTTTTTCGTATCTCATCCAATGTTTTTAATAGATCGGTTGATTAATTTGCAGTACTGTTCAACTGGTATAATTTAATTAATTTGATAATAAATAAGTTTGAAAAATATTATGGAAATAATTTTAAAATTTTTTTCAAAATATTCTAAAAATAAATAAATATAATTATAATAACTAAAAATAAAAAATATTAAAAACTGATTTAAATCAAATCAAATTAAATACTAATTTAATTTTTAATTTTACAGTTGGATCTGATTTTCATCGCATTGCTGTTATTGTTCAATCAACCTTCTACTAAAAATATATCATGTACATTGCATCTCTCGCCCAGTTTGACAACTAATTGCATCCAAATGATACTATTTAATTTCATCAATGCTAACTTACGATAAATAGTTTTGGAATTACCTAAATTTTCACCTTCTATTTTAATTAATTTAACATCTCAATTTTAATTTTTTATTTTTTTCAGTTTTAGTATTTATTATATATATATATAACACAAAATTTTCAAATCAAAATACATATAAATCTGAACCAAATGAAGTTGAAGATGATGATCACCTTCATGCTTACATGATTCGAGCTTTTTTAGCCACTTCTTCACATGGGTACAACCATTTTTTATGCCAATATCTATTCTTTATGGGAGGTCTGAGCCTATTGTTGCTTATCTGCAAACATTAATTACATCCTCAAAAATAAATCAAGAACCAATAACATTCCTCACATTTCTTTAAATCATGTCAAGATCACTAAGTAGTCATTATTATATTGATTAAGAGCATAAAGTGGATGATTAATTAAAATACAAATTGAACAAACAAATATGAATGATACTGGAGTCCTTTACAGGACTATAAATTATTAGTTAAAACAACCAAGAGTTACGTTAACAAATTGGCATATTTAAGTTACCTAAAACGGCTCAGAGGTGGATGATCATCTTGCCCTCATGATTTATAAAGTCATTACGTTCGATCCCTCCCCCAAGGTAATTAATCCATCTAAGCCTACAAGTTTTATTGCATCTGCACAACCGCTAAAAAGAAAATCCCAACCAACAATAACTAATTAGATCATAGATCAAACTCAAGTTGATGATTTTGCAGCCTATATCAAACTCACCAACATAAAATACAATAAAATATATAAAATCATCTTTAGCGAAGCACCAACAAAGAAAAAAAAAAATCCTGTGTTAGTGGGCACAACTCTCCAATTCTCAGGACAGTGTTCTTTGATATATGAAATCAACATGATATCTTCTTCAGGAGTCCATAGCCCTTTCTTGACTCCATCTTTATCATTGTAAGGTGATAACCCATGATCACTATGCCTTTTTACTTGACTCAAATATTTTTTATTTTCTTTCTATTGAATATGTATTTATATAAATATATATCAAAGAGAGCTGGAAAGACTCTTGCAAGTTGAAGAAGTCTTCTTTTCTCCTTCTTTTATAAACTTGGAATCTTGAAATGAGCTTTAGGAATACATTATTGACATTCTTATCCGATTGGATAGAAAATCTCAAGCACCTTTTCTCCTCTAGGCTTATAGCAAAGAACTGTGCTAACGCCCCGCAACCAACCATTCAAATCAACTACTACTTCCTAAGCAATATAGGAAACACAATGGAAAAAAACCCATAAAGAATTCCATTACAACAGAGGCACTAGATAAAAAAAAAAAAAAATTCCAATATATAAATATGATAAAGTTCAATCTCCAAGTGCAAAACAAGATCCCTCTCTACCGGATAAGAAACAGAAAATAGGAAATGGGATAGATTCCATTTACTTAAAATTGAAAGGTATTAGTAAGCATTTTATAAGCAAAATTGAATTAAAAAATAAAAAAATTAAATAAAAATGAATAATCTTTCCTTTCTTGTCAAGAAAAGTTGTGATCCTTTAATTAGCTTATCAAAGAAGATGATGATATTCGAGTTCAGACTTATTTTGTTGCGTAGTTCCTCTCCATCTTCATCTTCCACTTTCACTTGCATTTCTATCCAACCTACTAAAACTTTTTGTCTTGTTCATTATCCACTTATTACTCAAATCCTCTCTAGTCCTGCCATGATTTGAGCTCCAGCCTATATATATATCATATAATTAATTATAAATGAAAATATTTCTTTACTCCAAAAAAAGATAAGATACCAATCTAGTATTAAAAAAAAAAAAAGCAATCTAATCAGTGTTACAGACCTTCAGATTTATTGGTTAATGTAATTATGAATTTATTTGTTTAGGAAAATCAAAGGAAACCAAATATAACCCATCCAAACTAGTTTAAGCTAAAATTATGATTAGTCAAAATTTTTTTCTCATTTATTGGTATAAATTATTTCCTTATTCAAATGACAGTCATACATTCTTTCCATATTAAAAATTGAGTCAAGCTAATTAATGTTATAAATATGATTGACTAAGATAATTTCCTTATTGAGTCAAATAAGAAGAGATTTGCAAACAATATTTTCTTATACATTTTTCTTTCTAATACTTTTTGTCCAACTCTATTACGGTCTTCAACTATGAAATCATAGAAAGATTAAGACAATCAAATCATACAATGTTGATCACTATTACACCCTTGGTCAGTTGTGTTTAACTTAAACTGGCATTCCCTGCCTTAGATAAGCTAACAATAAGCTAACGATGCAATTAAGAAACTTGAATTTCGAGAATACACAATCAGTACACTCCTGCACAATGCATTAGAAAGATATGGGCCCAAAATTCTATCAGTCAGTAAATGTGACTATACATTTTATAGCATTTTCAGCAGTGAAATTGATTCATGCCATTGGTTATGTATATTATCACAAAATGAAACCTAGAAACCAGGATGTGTACATTCCACATAAGCATATACAACTGCAACTTGCAATTCAACACTTCAACTAACTTGAGACTTCTATGCTTGCAATAAAAGCAAGACAAACTTGAAATATCATACATATTTAGCAAAAATATTAGCGAAAAGTGAAACAAATGACAATGAATCTTTACCTTAGCTATGGGGCCTGCACTGGTCCTTATCTACCTTTCCATGGATCCCATGAAGTGTAAGAATAAAAAACTCATGTGCATACTGTTGTTCATAGCTTGTCAAATTAGACACTTGTTGCTCCCAACCTCTACCAATATGATCTCAACAAATGAAACTTTACTTCCCTTAAGAAAAATAAGTTAATACATATATATGTATTATCGCACAATCCAAAAACAAAGCAAAATGACCAAAATTCTAATTCTCGTTTTAAAATTTCATTAGAAATTAAGAAAATAGAATGCACAAATAAAAAATGAACTAATAAACTTTGCATTGATCAAATAAATTAATTTTGAAATCACATTAGAAATTAAAGCAAATTGATAATAGATAAATGACCAAACTTTGCATTGATCAAACAAATTAAATATAGAGAAGAAACTTAGCATTGAAATCTCAATGGTGGAGTATTTAGAAAGGAAGGGAAAAAACTTTTGCTCACAATAGATTTTATCTCTTGGAGGAGAAGATTTGGGTAAAGAGGTCATTCCATCGCCTATAAGTGCCTGACTTTGATAACAAATAATAAAATGAAACCAATAAGTAGTATATTCTTAAGAAGAGAAAATAAATTAGTGAAAATCAAACCAACCCCATAATAAGAAAAATTATTTAAAAACAAATTGAAGGAAAATCAATAAAAAAAAATTCAAATAAGTACATAAGCATACCTAACTCTGCTTGCTCTCAACGAACTAGTGGTCGTAGAGACTAAGACGTGAAAAAAAAAGGCTAGCAACTTCAGTGGATCTCACTGACTTGTTGGGAAAAATTTCCTTCATATCTTCCTCGTCGTTCATTTGAAACAATTTAATTAAAATATGAAGAAAAAAATATGAGCGAAAGAATAGGGCAAGGGAGAGGAGCAAAAGCAAGTGACGACAACTGTGAATGAACAATAAAAAGTCAATTCATGTTTTAAGCTAGGGCAAATAGAATTCAAGTAAAAAAGGACAAATCATTCTATATGGTCAAATGAAAACTACGTCGTATTGAAAGCATGGATTGCCCACGTAGGACTAACACTTTGAAGGACTTTATAAGCTCCACTTCAAAACTTAATTGATGAAATCATCCTCATAAATCACTCTATCGGATTAGGTCGGTCAAAGCTAAGCCAATAATCTATTTTGATATTAACAATAAAGATTGATAAATTCTAACATCTTATTTAAGTGTTGTTTTTACAGTTTTTAAGATATGTTTGCATTGAAAATTAGATAGAAGTCTAAATCTCAAACGTTAAGTAAGGCATACCAATTCGGGGTCAAGAATCTGAAAATCACGATTGCAAACTTACAACAAAAATGGATAAACTTGAACTAAACAAATTTGTGGAGCAAATCGCAGTCATGATCTTACCAAGAAAGACATTATTGTCATGCAGTCTGATTCATAATAATTTTCGCGTTCCCAGTCGCGACCACAACTTTTGTAACTTCATGGGGGAAACCATGTGCGCAACTAAAACTTGCTAGGTGCTCAAGATAACCGTTGACATATCAAAATTCGTGAGGGAAAAAAGGCTTTTGTGATTGCGACCTATTGAACCATATTTTCCTTACCAAACAAAATGATTCACAACCATTGTCGCGTCTAAGAAGAACTTTGATTGTGACTGCGACTTTTAGGTTGATTGAATGAACACAACGACTATTTTGCTTGGAAGACCAATAATAGTAGGCTACGTGGACTAGTAGTTAGATACAAACAGGGTTCTCTACTACAATTCCAGCCTTTCTAATGCAAAGTGAAAATTCACGACTGCTAAATGCTAGTCACGACTGCAAAACTAGTCTAACAAGCATTTAATGCAAAATTTTCCTAGCTTACCTTAGAGATTTAGACATAATTTCATTGTAACTCTCTTTGGTGGTTATTGCCTATAAATACTCCACCAAACATATATGAATACAAGATGATATCATTGAATATAGCCAAACTCTAGCAATTTTACTTCTCAAACTTTAATTCTTTATATGTGAGTTAATATTGTTGGATGCGGGTAGTAAACACCATTGTAATTGGGTTTAAGAGTTAGCCTAGTTGTCAAAACTCTTGCAGTAGTTAAGAGTGAGCCTTTGAGAAAACACTTGAGTAAGGCTTTTGTGTGAGCCTTAAAACATAAGTTGTAAGGTTGTGTGAGCCATGAAAACACAGTGTACAAGTTTGGTGTGAGATTCAAAACACCATTTAGATTTAGTAGAACACCCAATTGTTAAGAATTAGGGAATGGATGTAAGGTTCATTAATACCCAAACCACTATAAAAGCATTGTGTGTTCATTCATTCTCTTTCTCCTTCAATCTCCCAAATTCATTATCTTTCCTCTAAATTTTTTAAATTCCCATCAACTCAACCCCTTTTCTTGGTGTTCAAGGGCTAACAAGTAGTGTAAGAGCTAAGTTCTCATTAAAACTCTTAATTGAGTGAGTCAAGACATATGACACAAGAAGGAATCCGCACCCATCTCAAGCCATACTTTGATGGATCCGACTATACACATTAGAAGTATAGGATATAGATATATGTGGACAGTGATGTGGTGGACCTTTGGGATATTGTGGCCAAAGAATGGAAGCCTCTTACTGAGGTGGTTTATAGAAGTGAAAAGTTAATTTTAATGGAAGAATGGGTGGAAGCTCATAAAAGATCAAATGGAAGAAACAAAATGACAATAATAATCCTTATTAGTTCTTTGACAAGGGAAAAAATAGAAAGAGTTCAACATTACCTTATAACCCATGGGATTTAGAAAGCCTTGGAGAATTACCATGAAGGCACAACCTTGGTAAAATCTAGTAGATTAGAGATATATGTGACAAAATGAAAGTTATTCAAGATGAAGGATAATGAAAGCATCATTGATATGACAAATAAACTTCTATCCATTGTCACAAACATGAAGAAATTTGGAAGAATATTCACCAATCATGAGGTAAACACTAAAACACTTAAATCCTTACCTCTTGAGAAGTTTGGTGCCAGGAAATGTAGCGTACAAAAGTCAAATCTAGAAATTAGAAAAGTGCCAACATATGTCCTCATAGACAAGCTTCTCACTTATAAGCTAGCCTTGAAAAAGGATGAGGAGATGAAGAAGATGGGAAGGCAATGGGACAAGGAAGAGAAAATAAAGAAGAAGACTTTAGCTCTCAAATCCACATCTAAAGACAAAAAAGCAGAGGCTATCTCTAGTAATGGTAATAGTAAAAAAGAAGAGAAGCAGCTAACTATGCTTTTTAAAAGAACCAAGGAGTTGATAAGAAGAAGAAAGGATACAAGGAACTTCAACAAGGCATCTTCTAACTTCAAAGAAAGGATGAGTGAAGTAATATGCTGTGAGTGTGGGAAACAAGACCACATCAAGTATGATTGCCTTAAGTTGAAAAAGAATAAAAAAGTAGACAAAGAAAAGAAGAAAAACTTCAAAGCTACTTAGGATGACAACTCTAGTGAGGAGGATGAAGATGAGGAAGTGTCAAATCTATATTTCATGGCACAAGATGATTCTTTAAATGAGGTAAGTCCTCCACCCCATTATTGTGAAAATTATAATGCATTAGATGATGTGGATAATAAGCTCTTGGAAGCTCTTACCTTGAGATGTGACAAAAACAAGTCACAAATGAAAACTTACAAAAAGAAATGCTCAAAATAGAAAATGAGTTAACTCATTAAATGAGCTTGTAAGTGAATTGAGGACTTCTAATGAAGAACTTAAAAAAATCTATATAAAGTCTTACAAAGTCTTCATCTTCTCTAAATTCCTTAAGAAAGGAAAATGATACCTTAAAAAAAGAGGTAATTCAACTTAGAAATTCTATTTCTAAGTTTCACAAAAGGAAGGAAGCTTTAGATACATTAATTGTATCTCAAAGACCTCCCCTAGTTAAATAAGGTCTAGGCTTTAATGGAGCCTCTTCATCATCTACTCCTCCTCTCACTACTTTCATTAGAGCTTCAAGACCTTAAACATCTATTATTGAGGTAGTTGGGAGGAAGAGTGCTCATAACACTAAGGCACCAATGCCTAAGGGCAAAAGGAAGGCACATCAAGGCTTAAATGCCAAAAAAGCTAACCATACGTACATCTGTACCAAGAAATATGCTTATCCCAACACACACAAAAAATTCTCATATACTCCTAACCATTCATGCACATGCTCACACTCACATCATCATAGTATGAGAAGTACCCCTACTCATACCAAAGCAATGTATAGGAGAAAAACTCATAAGTCTAAACTCCAATGTCATTATTACATGAAGTTTGGTCATATAAATTGTTATATTAGGAAGGCTCACCTTAAATTAGGGGACCCTTCTAGGCCTAACCCTTAAGAACACAAGTATACTTGGGTACCTAAATAAAAGTGATTTGTTTATATTGTGTAGGATTGTATAAAAGCCACCAATGAAGATAATGATTGGCATGTGGATAGTTGATGCTCAAAGCATGTGACATGTAATAAAAAACTATTAATAGCCATAAAAGAGAAAGAAGGTGGCAATGTCACTTTTGGGAACAATACCAAGGGTAAGGTAATTGGCATTGGAACAATTGGTAAGAATGGTTGTTCACTTATTGATAATGTTTTTCTTGTAGATGGTTTACAACATAATTTATTAAGTGTAAGTAAATAATGTGATAAAGTTAACAAAGTCACCTTTGACCCTAAAGAGTGTCGAGTTACCACTTTAGTGAATAAAACGGTAGTCTTCAAGGGTGAAAAGAGGGGCAATACCTACTTAATTAACTTAGACAATTTGGCTAGCTAATCTTTCAAGTGTATTGTGTCCTTAGCAATAAAGTTTGGCTTTTTAGCATAGAAAACTTAGTCATGCTAGCATAGAATTCCTATAAAAGCCTATCAAAAGGAAATCTAGTGGAAGGTCTTCCTAAGCTAAAATTCTCAAAGGATATGACATATGTACCATGCCAAATGGGAAAGCAACATCTATCTTCATTCTAGGTAAAGAATGTTGTAAGTACATCTATACCTCTTCAATCTATCCATATGAACTTGGTTGGACCTACAAGGAATGCTAGTTTTGATGGAAAGTATTGTGCATTCATCTTAGTTGATGATTAATCTAGGTTTGCTTGGGTATCCTTTCTAGCTCATAAGCATGACACTTTTGATGCTTTTCAAAGTTTTGCAAAAAGAGTTCAAACTAAAAAAGGTTACTTCATTTCTTCTATAAGGAGTGAACATGGAAAGGAATTTTAAAATGAATATTTTGAATCTTATTCTCTAGAAAATGAGATTTCTTATAATTTTTTAACTCTTAGAACACCATAACAAAATGGTGTTGTATAGAGGAAAAACAAAACACTAGTAGAGATGGTTATAACCATGCTTAATGAGTATTTCTTGCCTAATTAGTTTTGGGGCCAAAGCCATCAATACTTCTTATTATATTGCTAATCATGTTTTCAAAAGACTCATTCTTAATAAAACTTCTTATGAGTTTTGGAATGGTATAAAGCCTAAGTTGTCATACCTAAGAGTTTTTAGGTGTAAATGCTACATCTTAAATACCACGGACAGTCTTGAAAAATTTGATTCTAAGATAAATGAAGGTATTTTTATAGGATATACCACCTCTTATAAAGCCTATAGAGTATTCAATAAAAGTACTATAGTTTTTGAGGAGTCAATGAACATTGTATTTGATGAATCTAGTAAACATAATCTCAGGAAAGGTTCTCTTGTTGATAATCTTGCAGGTGACTTTGAGAAAATAGAGTTAGAGTAAACTTTAAAATAAATTATTATAAACCGTGATGAAGACAAGTCATTAAAAGAAGAAAAGGAATTCCAACCATAACAAGCAGAAATTTCAGCTTAAGATCTTCTTAAGGATTAGAGATTCTCCAAACATCACCAAAAGGATATAATTATAGGCGATGCATCTAAGGGTGTAAGTACTAGATCTCAATTTAATGCTTTAGACAATAATCTTGCATTTGTTTCTCAATTTGTGCCAAAATCAATTGACGAGGCTTTTGATAATGAAAGCTGGGTAATTGCCATGCAAGAGGAACTCAACCAATTTGAAAGAAATAAAGTATGGGAATTTGTTTTTAGGCCTAAAGAACACCCAATTATAGGATGTAAGTGGGTATTTAGGAATAAGTTAGATGAGCAAGGTTTTATTACTAGAAATAAGGCTAGATTAGTTACAAAGGGGTACAACTAAGAGAAAGACATTGATTATGATGAAACCTATGCCCTAGTAGCAAGATTAGAGGCCATTAGGATTCTCTTAACTTGTGTATGTCACATGAACTTTAAAGTTTTTCAAATGGATGTTAAAAGTGCAGTTTTAAATGGTCTCATTGAAGAGAAAGTTTATATTGAACAACTTCCTGATTTTGAATCTCACATTTTTCCAAATCATGTTTATAAGTGAAGTAGAGCCTTATGTGGTTTGAAATAAGCTCTAAGAGCTTGGTACGAAAGGCTTAGCTCAACTCTTTCATACAATGATTTTGAGAAATGGAAGGTTGATGCTACTTTGTTTGTCAAAAGGCACAATAAAGACATACTCATTATACAAATATATGTTGATGATATTATATTTAGTGTTACTAATGAATCTTTTTATAAGGATTTTGTTGTGTATGACTAAGGAATTTGAGATGAGCATAATGGGAGAGCTCAAGTTCTTTTTTGGCCTATAAATCAAGCAAACCAAAAAGGGCATATTCATCAACCACGCCAAGTACACAAAGGATATACTCAAGAAATTTGGTATGAAACGATGCAAAGTAGCAAAGACACCCATGAGTGCTACCATCAAACTAGATAAAGATGAATCGGGTAAGTCTGTTGATGAAAAGAGATATAGAGGTATGATTAGTTCTCTACTCTATCTCACTACCTTTAAACCTGACATCATGTTTAGTGTATGCATGTGTGCTAGGTTTCAATCATGTCCTAAAAAATAACATCTTAATGCTGTTAAAACGATTCTTAAGTATTTACATGGTACATTGCACTTAGGTTTATGGTATCCTAGGAATTCATTTTTTAACGTTTTAAGATATTCAGATGCAACTAGATATAAAAAACACTTTTGGAACTTACCAATTTATAGGAGAATGAATAGTTTATTGGTTTAGTAAGAAATAAATTTCAATTATTCTATCCATTACTGAAGTAAATTATGTAGCAACAGGTTATTGTTACACCTAAGTTCTTTAGATGAAACAATAACTAAAAGATTATGGTAAAGTTGTTGATCACATTCCCATCAAATGTGACAACACAAGTGCAATAAATCTTTCAAGGAATCTCATCCAACACTTTAGGAGCAAACACATTGATATTAGGCATTACTTTCTTAGAGATCATGTCCAAAATGGTGATGTGATGTTGGAATTTATTGACACCAATCATCAACTTGCGAATATTTTCACTAAACCCCTTAATGAAGAAAGGATGAACTTTATTAAGAGGGAGTTAAGAATGTTTGATGGAAGCTCACTAGGATGAAAATTAGATCTTATTGCATATTCCTTATTGATTTTGTTGATTTAAATAGTTGAATGTTATGCTTGATATAGATGTATTTTAATTACTTTGGAGGATTTAATTCTTCATGTAAATGTCATTCTTTATGCCAATTTGCATACATTAATTCTCATTACATTAAGTGGATCACATCTAGAAAGGTCTTTTTCCTTTTTCTTTATTTATTTTCTTTTGCTTTGTAATTATTGGTCGTAATGGAAAAATCGCGGTCGCAATTTATAAGCACTCTTTCGTCTTTTTGTTGTAACCTTAATTCTCTATCGTGATTTAAGATTGCCCTTATAAACTTATTCAAAATTCAAAAGTTTTGACCATTACTTCCTTCAATTTCTAAGAAATTCTTATCCATTACTCAGATTTTTTGTAATTAGTGATCGCGACTTAAGGTTTGTGGTTGTGAATTAGAGTAACTACTAAACATTAATTGATGTGATTGCTAACCGATGGCTCCCCCTCATTTATTGCAAATTTGACCTTTTTTTCTTTAATTTTTCATGATAGTTTTACCTATTTAAACCTCTATAACACTCATCCATTTCATTTTGCATATTCTTTTTATCTATCTTCATTTTCTTATCTCAAACCTACTACCATCTCTTAACTTCTCTCATAGCACTTAAAAAGTTTTATAGAGCAGAGAAAGGGAAAGGCATAGCCCAATCTTCTGGCCCTCCTGCCCTTTACTTGATCAAAGGAATAATAAAGGAGAAGAAAGACTGTTATAAAGCCAACTCCATTAAATCATCCAACCAAACAAAATTCCCTCAACATTTCTTCTTGAATCCCTAGGAATCAAGGATGAAATTCATGCTTTCTTATCCAACTTGGGTTGAAACAAGTTTATCTTCTAAGATAAACACGGATATAAAGAAATAGTTAAGGAGTTCATGTGTATAGTCACATTGAGCAAAAGAGCTGAATCCAAAATAGGTCTATATGGGTTAATTTTTTAGGCTTTTGGAGACCCTTTCTTTATAACCTTTAATCAACTCTCTAACCTTTTCAACCTTCAAGTGGGAGATGATATCCCTTTCATCATCTCTACACTTGATATCATCTACTCCAAATTCTAGTGTGAAATCTCCATCGAAACAAAATATGACCCAAAAACATCGTTGGCTATGAACCCTTCAAATTGGCTCAATATATTTGGACCCTTCCAAATTAGCTCATTTATCGTATCATCGCCTTTTTTATAAATTGTAAAGGTGATGGGAATAAAAAGGTCTCTCAAAAGGACTTAACCTTTCTATTTTGCCAAACCAAAAACAAACTCATCCAGATCGACCGATACCTTGTGGATCAATTGATTCACATAAGTACCAAGCCTAAGAGCCAATTTCTTCTACCCTCTCATGTCATAGCAAAATATAGGTATGTAAGGGCCTTAAATAAGGAAAATGAAAAATTCCTTACAAAGACATATTTGCCATCCCATAATTTTCTTGATTTGTCCTACCTTATTAATGCCAAGGCTATACACCCTTACTCTTATTCTTATACCTTAGGTTCTTTTAGGGCTAAAAAGCTTTAAACCTCTCAAGCTTCAAAAAGGAAGAGGTTTGTGATAGAGGAGGGTACCCAACCAATTCCATCTCCCAAGCCTAAACCTAAAACCAAGTCCTTGCCATCTCTCTCCTCTCAATAAATAAGAAATTAGACAAAGTCATAAGGATGATCAAAAGGATATTTCTTCTACTTTCCAACCTCTATAGTGACTTAATGGACCTCTAAGAGAAGGTGGGTGCTACCCTTTGCCACCTCCTTGATTTTGAAGATTGGGAGGATACTCTAGAAGAAGAAGAAGATCAAAAGGTTAAAGAATGGGATGAAGCATAAGGAGGAGGTGCAGATGAAGACATTGTTGATTCCAAATATGATAATAACTCTCTAATCTTTTAGTGTTCTTTCTTAGGCTTGTAGTATTCTCTTTATGTTTTCATTCATTCACTTTGTTTGTTTTGTGGCCTAAGTTTGTGATCCCACATCTTTATGTTTATATTCATCTATATAAATAAAATTTTTTTACAATTCATGCTTCATGTGTTTGTTTATGATGTGTAATTGCTTTTCTATTCAATATACAAATTCCTATTCGAATCATGTCACCCATGCACTTTTAATCACTTTTAACTTCTATTCTCTTTTTGACCTTGCTAGAGGGGGAAATAAATAGTGAAAAAAATTGCATGACATATAATCAAAGGGAAGTAAAAGTTGAGGGGGAACAATCTAATCTAAAATATAAATCCTTGTTAAACTTAGTCATTTCATCTAGGTTTTATTAGTCTCTCAACAAGTATTTTATTAAAAAATGTTAATCACCTAAACTTCATACTAATGCAATTCATTACCTTTTATAAAATCAATCTAAGTTGTCAAAATCAAAAATGGGGAGATTGTTGGACTAGGTTAGTCAAACCTAAGTCAAAGGTCTCTTTTGATCTTGAAAATGAAGATTGCTAAGTTCTAACATCTTTTTTAAGTGTTGTTTTTGCAGTTTTTAAGATAGGTTTCCATTGAAAGTTGGACGAAAGTCTAAATCTCAAACATTGAGTAAGGCATACTAATTCGCAATCAAAAACTTGAAAATTGCGACTGCGACCTTACAACAAAAATGATTGAACTTGAACTAGACAAATTCGTAGAGCAAATCATAGTCTCGACCTTGCTAAGAAAGACATGATTGTCATATAGTCTAATTCAAAGTGATTTTCACGTTCCCAGTCGTGACCGCTACTTTTATAGTGTATGAAGGGAACCAAATGTGCAACCAAAACTTACCAGGTTCCCAAGATAATCATTGATATATCAAAATTGGTAAATGAGAAAAAGCTTTCGTGATTGTAGCCTATTGAAACATCTTCTCCTTGCCAAACAGAATGATTCACAGTCACTGTTGCGTCCAAGAAAAGTTTTGATCGTGACTGCAACTTTTGGGTTCATTGAACGAACACAATGACTATTTTTCTTGGAAGACCAATAACGACATGCAGCATGGACTAGCCGTTATATACAAATGAGGTTCTCCATCGTAATTTCAATCTTTCTAGTGCAAAGTGGAAATTTGCAATCTCGAAATGCTAGTCATAACTGCGAAACTAGTCTGACAGACATTTAATGTAAAATTTGCCTAGCTTACCTTAGATATTCAGACATAGTTTCTTTGTAATGTCTCTTTGGTGGTTCTTGCCTGTAGATTCTCCACCAAACAAACATGAACGCAAAAGAATATCATTGCATATAACCAAACTCTTGCAATTATGCTCCTCAACCTTTTATTCTTTGTATGTGAGTTACTTGTTGGGTGTGAGCATTAAACACCATTGTAATTGGGTTTTAGAGTTAGCCTAGTTTGTCAAAACTCTTAGATTAGGTTAAGTGTGAGCATTTGATAAAACACTTGAATGAGGTTTTTGTGTAAGCCTTAAAACACAAGTTGTAAGGTTATGTGTGAGCCATTAAAATACAGTGTACAAGTTTGGTGTGAACTTGGAAACACTATTTAGATTTAGTAGAACACCCAATTGTGAAGAATTGGAGAATGGATGTAGGGTTCATTAACACCTGAACCACTATAAATGCATTTTGTGTTCATTGCTTCTCCTTCTCCTTCAATCTCCTAAATTCATTATCTTCCCTTTAAATTTTTTAAATTCCCATCAATTCAACCCCCCTTCTTGGTGCTCAAGGGCCAATATACTCTCTCAATGCAAACCAAAAGACATAAACCCTTAGAAAATGCCCTTAATATGCTCCAAAATTGCAAAATCACCTTGCCAAATGAACAGTGCAATGGTTGGTTCACTTTTATTGTGTGTGTGTGTGTGTGTGTGTATATATATATATATATATATAACCCTATATTAAAAAATTGTATATTCATTAGATAGTTATTTTATATATTATTATATTATTAAATTAGTGTATAAAACGACTATACATTTGGTGTAGTAATTTTTTTTATTAAAAATTATACTTTAAACCTTCTATATTTGAAAAAAAAAAAGGAAAACCTCTCCTACCTAGGAGAAGCCTGTCTTTTTCTTATTGTCTTCACTAGCTCTGCATGTATAATCAAACACAAAGTGTCTCAAGCTTTGTTCATAATTTCATTACTTCTCTTCCTTTCCTATTTATTAGTAATCACTAAATTCATTAAATCCAAGATCAATTTCGAAAATATCAATTTTTATTCAAACTTCCAAATGTTCATTACTTCTCTATTTCATTTCAATTCTAGTAGCATACAAAATTTTATGGTGGCAATGATAAACAATAAAATAGTGGCAGCCATAAACAACAACAAAGGCTTGATGGATCCTTTTATGTTTTGATAGTTTAAGTTTTCACTACTAAAATTTTAAGGCTTGTGTTTTCTTTTTCATTTGCATCTCTTTTATAGATATCATTCATTCTATTTGCATTGAGCAAGATAACAACATAGCTAAATCTAAAAAATGTGTTGGTATGTTTTCCACCTCTGGTGGTTTTTCTAAATATAATTTTAGTGATACTAATGTTTTTATCTTTTATCTTTTTATTTTCATATATATGATGATTTTATATCTGTATCTTAAACTTATTCTTCTACATTCATATGGAGTTGTGTGTGTTTTATGATTTTATCATTTATTGTTTTCTTATTTTGTAGTATATGATTTTTCAACAAAATATCAAATAATGAATGGAAAATTGGGCATTTACTATGAATTTTTGTGCTTTTAATTAAAACACATATTTGAAAAGAAAGAAGCTAAAGGTTTAAGCTAAAGTTAAAATATGTCATTATTATTATATCCATATTAGATTATGTGTTATTCATGTTTAATTCATTTATGAGAAGTGTTTACTATATTGAAATAAAAATTTAGGTATTAAATTAATTAAACTAAAAAATGAGGAAATAAAATAACTTTTCACAAAAATCTTGGCATAAGTTATATTGAGAATTTATGATCTAGTTAATCCAAATTAATATGCATAATGAAAACAAAATTTTAAAATTTTTAATGATTTTCATCCAAGGTTTACATTAATGCATAAGATAACTATGAACCCTAATTATGGAATTTTAGTAAGATTACCTCAAGTTATTCAATCACAAAAGAAGAGGGCTTTTTTTGGTGGTTGAGTTATTGTAAAACATAGTCATTCACAACTTTTTCGTGCAACCTTAAATAATTATTTGCATATCTTGAATAATTTTAAGAGAGGGAAAATGGAAAGGCAAGAGGGTAAATCTCACTAAATGAATAAACAAAACACCAATCTTTCTTTCTCTTAATCAAATCCATTTTAAGAAGAAGAGCTAATTATTTCACCTTTTACAACAGAATAGGATGGTTTAATCATCCTTAATAGCCCTCATGTCTTTTATATAGTGTAAGCATTAGATTTTCAAATCTTTAAGATATGAGTTTGATAATGAAAATACCAAGGTGAATCTCTATACACGTGTGTAAGCATCATATTTTGGGTTTTAGCATGCAAACTTATTGATGAAAATCACTAAATTTATTCTCCAAGATGCAAGGTGAAAAACCAAAGGAAGAGAAACAATGCCTTAGAAGACCTTGGAGAAATCCAAACCCAATCCTATAATCAAGCCAAAGCCCAAAACAAAACCTAAGAACAATCCTATTTAGAGTGATGTATATCCCACTGAAACATAGATGTACAACCCACTCATAATAGAGATTTACAACCCTGAAAATAGGGATGTATAGCCTTAACTTAAACCTTAATATGTAGAACCTTCTAGAATTGGTCTTTTTTTTTTACCCTAGGGTTGTACAACCCTAAAATATGAATGTACAACCTACATGCAAACCCTAATTCTAGTACATTCATCTCATTCTCTGTGATTGAATGCGTCCATAGTACAACTAGAACTATTTTTAGCATTGTGCCCTCACCCAACACCTATAAATACGTCATATTTTTTAAGAGAAAGGGAGGCTTGGAAAACCCTAAGGTTGCTCTATAGAAATTACACCTCAAAGAACCCTAAAACATAGAACCCTAAAACCTCAACTTACCCAATTACTTCTAAGGTAGAACAAAGCCTAAACTCTTCATTTTTGTGTATTCCTTAAGCATTTTGGAGGAAAATATTGAACTAGTGAGCCTTTGAAGGCATATAAACATATAAGGGCATCCAAAACACTTTTTTCCCCCTCTTCTTTCACCTTTTTTTTCCCCTTTTTTTAAAAACCTAGGATTTAAGGGCTATATATGCTTTGTATAGGTTGCACAACCTACTATCCTAGGTTGTATAGCCCTATAATGGGTAGTACATTGTTTCTTGTGTATAGCTCTGTGAAACTCCTATTCTACTCATCCATATTTTTTTTTCAAAGGCATTCTTTTTGTTTTTTTATCATTCTAGTGGAAGAATAAGGTAAGGCTGGACAACCAAGGACCCTTATTCACTTCAAAATGGAGTCTTGATGAGTTTACTAATGATTTTCGATTCTTTTTATCTTAATGCTCATGCTCTTTCATGTAGAGTCAAGGATGGTTTTTATTTCTATTATTATCATTTAAGGGCAGTGATTAAATGAGAAACTTAAGGTTCCAATGACTTTGAAAGTCCTTTTTTCATTGGTTTCATTTGTGTTAGGAACATATGAATAGTATTTTGTCACTTGTTCATTTACTTGATTTATATACTAACCCTGCATCATGGTTAGTAATGTTCCTAGATGCTAGGCTCTTTAAGAGCTACATAAGGGGAGGATTCATCAATCCAAGGACTTTTCATGATGATGATGTATTAGGCCATTGGAAATCTTTCAAAGTGTCTTACATTGCATATTTACTTCTTAATTGCTCATTAATTTATGCATAATGATTTTGTTATATTTTGATTTGTGATGGTAAAATGTGATGACTATGGACTTAGATACATGTTAGATACCTTGACTATGGAGTTATGGTATGGTAATAATCATAGACCTTGCTTGCCTTTCTATATTTACTTTAAGCTTTTCTTGCTTGTTTGCTTTTGTGTTAATTGATCACTAACTTGTTTCTTCCTTTGGGTGTGGGTGGAATTATTTAGGATAAGGCCATGTACTTGGTCTTTACCCCTTTTCCATTATTGATAATCATGAATGAATGGATGAATGCATGCTTACCCTATATCATGAATTCATAATCCCCATCCCTTCTTATGAATGTTATGTATGGATGAGATGCATGAAACCATGTATGGATGAGATGCATGAAACCCCTCCATTAGTCATAATGCATGACCCCCTTTCCCTTTTTTGGAGGATTATGCATGTGTGAATGGATGATGATGTATGCTAGACCCTATGCCATGTCATATGATCTCCTTCCCCTTAAAGTTGATGACTTAATGTGCTTTGGTGAATCATTCTTAGATGTATGTTTAGGGGCACTAATTGGACTAATAAATAACTCGGCTAAAATATTAGATGTGAACCAAAGATGTCTAAAGGCTGAATCCCAATATCTAGGTAGTTTGGGGTGTTTAACCTCTTTCTTAAGTTGTACCCAATTTTTGAACATGATCTCTGATAGGGTGAAGTTGAGATGGGCCTTCTAATTAACTTAGATTAGGTTCAAACTTTGTCTTCCCTGGATTCTTATCTTGACTCAGGTCAGGTCACAACTGCCAATTTCTTTAGGATGGTACCAATGTACTATCCCATTTTTGGTCCCTTAATGACCACCGTTTTGGACGTTTGATGACCACCATTTTGGACTAAGGGTTTTAAAGTTGCACAAGGCCTAAAAGGATCCCCTGATGGTTCAATCACATCCCACACCTTAGGATTACTACCAATGTAGAGACCCTCATCCTCTTAATCCCTCGTTGGTTGATATGATGCAAATTAATATAATGTTCTATGGATTTTATGTCCATGTTTCTTTTATTTTTAGTAATTTTTTATCAATATTATCCATGATTTTAAGCGTAGTTTACTTTGATAGTTCTTATGTAAGTTTTGTGTTTTATAGGTCTTTTCAAGCTTAAAATTTGCATACAACTATGTTACAGGGTCGTAGACCAAAGAATAAAGTAAAATGAGCAAAGAAAGAAGAAGTTGGTATGTCACTAGTAGTGACAGACTATGCTGAGTCGACACAATGACCATACAGAAAGGAGTTGTGCCAAGTGGACCTTCATTCGACACTAGTGTGCTGAGTAGTTACAACATTCCTTCATCACACCCTTTCATAAAGGCATTCGAAATTGACACGACTTAGGGCACTTTAAGACTTATAAATACATGGACTTAGCCTACATTTAAACATAAGAAATCATTCATAAAGCATTTAAGAAAAATCAAGAAGTGTTAGAAAGAGAGAGTAGTTATTTGTGAAAGGAACCATTCTTCCAAGTTAGAGTTAGTTTCCTTTAAAGTTCAAAAAGAAGTTCAACCTTTCCAAAGAGTGAAGACCTCTTTATATCTTTATTTCATTCTTCTCTTTCTTTATGCTCTCTTATTCTTTTGTTTTCCTTATTATTTAATCATGTATTTTGGCTAAGTTGTATGGACTAGATTGCATTATTTTATGAAATAATGAATTGATCATTTCTCTTTTCTATGAATGAATTTGAATTTCAGTTTGATTGTGAATTATTATTGTTATATATGATTAATCACCATATATGTTATGTTAGTCAAGGATTCATAACGAGAGTTAGCTTCTTTGATGGAAAACCAATTAGATTCACTTAGGTTAAAGGATTAGACTCGATAGAGGAAATTTACTCTAAAGGGTTTAAAGGATTGGCACGAAACATAACTTTTATGTTTACAACTTATACAAAAAGCTAGAGTGAGTATAGTTTTATTCATAGACATCTTTGGTTGACTTAGAGATAAGCACTTAAAGACATTAGGTTAATCTTCCAATCAATTCATTCTGCAACATTTCATGATCATTGGTTGTATCATTTGAATATGTGTTGTCTAGTTTGATTTACATTTATATTTGATTTCTATTGTTAGATTAGTTTAGTTTTGCTTGTTTTGTTTAGTTTGTCTTATTCTTTGATTTACTTTGTTATCCTAAACATCTAGAGAACTTAGTCATCTAATACTTGATTCGCTTTGGTTTCCGGTGGACCAACCCTTTACTTACACTATACTAAGAAGTATGTGTACACACACACACACACACACACATATATATATATATATACACACACATATATATATATATATATATAAACACACACATATATATACACACACACACACACACACACACACACACACACACACACACACACATATATATATATATATATATATATATATATATATATACACACACACACACACACACATATATATATATATACACACACACATATATATATATATATATACACACACACATATATA
>CATIWR010012356.1:0-37848 GCA_949677035.1 Omphalea diandra
CCCCCACACCACCCCCCCCCCCCCCCCCCCCCCCCCCCCCCCCCCCCCCCCCCCCCCCCCCCCCCCCCCCCCCCCCCCCCCCCCCCCCCCCCCCCCCCCCCCCTAAAGAACTATGATTCTAACACTTCTTATGACTACACATATATCTAATTTTAACTTCATTCATGAATTCAGATTGAGACGTCATGAATTGAATGAAATGATGAACACCTTCTAAAAATTCTAAACGTAATAACCTATTTTTCAACTTAGAATACATCCAATTACTATCTGATCTTATTATAAAGTCCTGAAAATTTTAGTGTAATAATGCAATTAAACATATACATATAATATTTTTCATTTCAAAATTTTTTATGCTATTTTTCAGTTTTTTTAATATCTAACAGCATCTCATTATGTCCCATTGCTTGTAATGTAAGAACCTAACCCATTTAGAAATTCATTACTATATAATAATTTGTCGTAAGAATACAGTTCACATAGCTATTGAAATTTCAACATCTCACTATAATTCTTTAAGTGTGTTGAAATGAAAAATGTATTCTAACACTTATCAACATTTATCATTATGCATTAATAGAATGTGTTAGGAGATACACAACCGAATTTACCAACAACATATATAGTAAACTATATTTTATACAGTAAGTTATATTAACAATAAGTTTTTCAAACTGTCCACTTTGGATAATTCGACGTGATTCTTATTATCAAATGAGAATCTCACCAAACAAGTATATAAGGTTATGTCTATATATTCTTTTATGAAATTTATAAGAAATTACATCTAATTTTCTATAAATTACATATTATTTTGGTATTATCCTTTTCATAAAAATAAAAATAAAATTTCAAATAAACCTTAAGTCCAAACATATAATATTCAAAAATAAAACAAGAAAGTTTTGGAATAAGAAATTTTTGTTGAATATTACTAATGATTTCAAACTTCCTAAACTTTTATTAAATTTTGGGTGTATTATTAATTTTATGTTATCTATGAGATATCATTAATTTTATTTCTTTTTGCATATCTTTTAAAATTTCACAAATTTAAATGGGATATTAATAATTTTATGGCAAATTTCTAGACTTTTAATATTTTTTTAGTATTTCATGACATTCATAATTAACTTTTAATTATTAAGAAATTTGGCTAATTTAGGATATACAATTTGTGTATATTTTCTTGTATTTTAGGGTATACAATATCCTTTTAATTTTTATAGAATGTTTTTTTATAATTTATAAAATTTTCTCATTTTTTGGGAAACTTCAGATAAGTACAATTTTGAAATATTTTTTTATTTTCTAATTTACTACTATTTAATAAATTAATATTTTTAATATTTTCGTGGCATTTATAATTAATTTTTAATTTTTAGATAATATTATTTATAATTTAGAATATTATTAAATTTTATGAAATACTTTGGAACATTACATTTTTAAGGAATGATATTTTTAATTATTAAATATTACTAAATTTTATGGAATATCTTGAAATGTTACAATTTCAGGAATATTTTTTAATTATTAGATTTTATGAAATACTTTGGAAGATTATTATAATTTCAGGAATGATTTTTCAACTATTCTTATATTTTCATAATTTTTATAAAATTACAAATTCACAAACTTTATTTTTAATTTCTCTATCAAATATATTATCAAAATTGATAAACTTTACAATTTTATAAAATTTAAATTTCATCACATATAAAGATACATACATTAAAACATATCTTAACATATCAATTGTTAAACATGCAAATATTTTATTATAACATTCAAATATTTCATATAATCCAAAATTTTTAATTTTTATTGATATGTTTTAAATTAAAAACTTCTAAATTAAATACCTATCACTTGAAACGCAAAAATTTCAAAGTCTAACCAAAAGATATTTAAATCTATTCACAAAATGCAAACAAATAACTATAAATTACACATACATTTATAAAATTTCAAAAATTTAATTAAATTACAGCAATTCCATAGAAAGACATCACAATCCCTTGTGGAAAAATAATTATTTGCTGAGACGGAAATAAAGATATCAAAGTTCTGTCAAGATAACTAGAAATTCCAACTAATTTTAAAAATCAAATGCACCAAAATTACTAAATTTAATGAATTTAAAATATCTAGAATTTCTAAAATCAGTTCAAATTACATGTAAATTAGTAACCTTATTTCAATATGAGACGTTCCTAAATTTTCTCATATTTAATTAAATTACATGTAAATTACTAAATTTAATTAACATTTCTAAAAGTGTATAAATTTTATTGTAACTTAATTAACTAAATTTAATAAAATTATTTAGTTACTAAATTTAATAATATACACTTAAATACCTAAAATTACTTTAAATTTATATATTATTTGCATTTGCACCAAATTTAATAAATTGACATATTATAAATTTAACTAAATTACTTTAAAATTTGCACCAAATTTACAAATTTTACTAAATTTATAAAATTTTCAAAATTCTCTACATAACACTTAATTTACAATATTCATTACAAAATTAACAAAATCTTTACAATTTCTTAAATATACATTAAATTTAAATGAATTTATATTTAATTACACATATTACAAAAGTTACACTAAATTCATACAACAAATTAGAAAATTACTCAATTTAATTATAAAATTACATTTAAATTACTCAGTTTAATTAAAATTTCTAAAAATTAATTTAATTACACTAAAATTTCTAAAATTTAATTGAATTATACTTAAATTAGTAATTAAATGTAATTTAAATTTCTAAAATTTATTAAACTCTATTTAAATTACTAAATTAATAAATTTCATAAATTTACACCAAATTACAAAATTTACTACATTTACACTTAGTACATTTAATTAAATTACAATTAAACTACTAAATTATTAAATTTCATAAAGGTATTAAATTTACTCCAAATTACAAAATTAAAGATTTGTACTTATTAAATTTACACCATATTACAAAATCTAATAAATTTACAAAATTTTCAACATTCTCTATATAACACATAATTTAACAAATAATAACAAAATTAATAAAATCCTTTAAAAATTAATTGAAATAATTTTAAATTTATTACATTAATTAACAAAATATTATAATATTATAAAATTTACAATAAATTTCCAAAGGTTACAATTAATGCAAAATAAATTGCATAATGTATAAAATCTACACTAAATTTATAAAGTTAAATAAAATTACAACTTCATCACAATAAGAATAAAATGTTACAACTTCATTCTAAATTCAATAAAATACATCTAAAATCATTCGAAATTAAAATATTATAATTTTAATACAAATGTAAATAAATTCATTCAAATTCCATCATTCACACAAATTCAGTAATAGATATTCACAAAATTAATTGAACTTCCATATTTCACTATAATTCTTAATTCACTAAAATTATTTCTACACTCAAATTCAAAAAATTAAAAACCTTGAATTCACTAAAATTTCAAACTTTTAAACATTAACAAATCAACAACAATAATATAAAAATATGCAACAAAAATGTCATATTTCACAGCAATACAACCAAAAATATTTTACCAACTTAAAATCAACAAAAATTACAGATTTTAATATATATATATATATATATATATATATATATATATATATATATATCCATTCAAAAAAATATAATAAAAATAATCCTAAATATCAAATAAAAATATATATTCACATAATTCACAAAAATGCTCCAAAATAATTATATTCACAATAATATATTCATTCCATAAAAAATATATAACTACTATAATATTCACAGAAATATCAAAAAATAATATTCATAGAAATCCACAATATCAAAAAAAATAATATTCACCGAAATGCATCAAAAAATGTATTCACAATAATATATTTCTCAAAATAATATTCACAATGTAGTATCAAAAAAATTTCATTCACTGCTTTCAAAAAATACATCGTAAAAAAATAATTCACAACAATCTATCCAAAAAAATTATAATACTCACAAAATGATTCCACAATATTAGCAAATTTATATAAAAAATTTATAATATTTCATCAAATATAACATATAATCCAGATTTAATTAAACAAAATATATACTGAACATACTTGGATCTCATATGTGTCCCGACGGTGCTCGGCTAGATGCAACGGTGATAGGCATTTCGGCGGTTCTCGGCTTGGCAACAGTCGAGGGGGAGAGAGCAGTCCAGAGAGAGAGAGCGATGAGGGAGGAGAGAGAGCGTCGAGGGAGTGAGAGTGGTAGTCAAGTGAGTGACAAAGAGAGAACAGAGAGGAGAGGGAAGAAAAGAGGAGAAGAAAGAAAGAAAGAAAGAAGAAGAAGAAGAAGAAGAAGAGAGCTCGCGAGTTTATTTATTTATTTACCAACGGATTATCAAACGACAATGTCACGTTAGATTAAAAAGTCTGTCAAAAATCTGTCAATAAATATAGTAAAATTATTTTTCAAATCGTCCCGGTGGATTACGGCTGAAAATGTTGGTGGGCCTATTTCCGCGTGACTTTTTGCATGCTTCTGTTGATAATTCTGCCGGTAAAAATCTTGTGATAATTATTGGAGCCATTATTTACCGACAAATTATATCGAATGGTAATTACCGACGATTATCCATCGGCATTCCGTCACTGTATTAATTCTTATTTTTCCTGATAGATTTCGTCTTTAATTTTCTGATTTCTTGTAGTGATCTTGCAACTGGAGAAGCCATGTATTGTATTTCTGATGGAAACAAAATTGAAATCTATGCAAATGGAATGAATAAATCAAAATGTTTTTTTGTTTTAATGGTTGTTTTACGGTTGATTGTCTTGGTAATGGTTTGTGTGTGTTATGGAGAAATCCTGTTGAATTATCTTTAATTTCTTACTCGTTGCATCATATTTCCATGCATGTTAAGTCTGTGCCATTGGGGAATGAGTGGTTCTTCACTAGTATGTATGGGTGGCCTGCAATTGACAGTAAAATGACGCACCTAGGAGTTACTTTGATGAGTAAATATGGGCCTGGATAAACCTTGGATGTGTTTAGGTGATTTTAATGAGATCATGAGGTCTTTTGAAAAGTTGGGTGGTGTGCATAAGGTAGAAGATAATACGATTAAATTTCGTGAGGCTGTGGAGGACGGTGGGTTGTTTGATTAATGCGCATCAGCTTACTTAGACGAATGGGCAAACGAGGGTTGGCAATATTCAAGAGAGGTTAGATAGAGTAGTGGAAAATGATTAAGTGGAGTTTGTTATTCCCTAATTTTCAGGTTACTCGCCTTATTAGGATGAACTCTAATCATAAACCTGTGGTGATGTTTTTTGATATATTTAGGAGTAGTAGCATGCTAGGCAAAAAAAGAAAGAAAAAAATTTTTAGATCTGAGAGGATGTGGTTACAGCATGAGAAGTGTGAAAAGGTGGTTAAATTGGGATGGTGTAATGGAGTGGAGGGGGAAGACCTAGTGGGCAAAATCAAAAGGAGTGGAGAAGTACTGACTAAGTAGGATAGGAATGAGTTTGGGAATGTATTGAGACAACTGAGGGTGTTGAGGACCAAGCTAGAGTAATTACAAGGGCAAGCCTAACATGAAGATGTGGTAAATAAGGCTAAATGAACTGAGGCTGACATTAACAGATTACTGAAGATGGAGGAAACTATGTGGCATCATAGATCTCGCATCCAACGGCTTCAAGATGGAGAAAAAAATACAAGCTTTTTCCATAGGAAAGCCTCCCAAAGAAGCCGAAGGAATAAATTGAACAGATACAAGATGCAAATGGTGTTTGGTATAAAGATGCGGAGGAAATTGCTAGGATAATGACAGACTACTTTCAGCATATTTTCACTTCAATGGCCCGAGTAATGTCCATCGAGTCTTAGGTACAGTTCAACCTAGAGTTACAGGTGAGATGAATGAGATTCTTACTACAACCTATACAGCTGAGGAAGCCCATGAAGCCCTCAAGCATATGCATCCTGCTAAGGTTCTCTGGTCCTGATGGTATGTCCCTTCTCTTTTATCAAAGATTTTGGCATATATAAAAGATGATGTTATACATACTACGTTGAGTGTTTTAAATCAGGCGTTGATCCTTCTTATTTAAACCACACTTTAATTATCCTGAACCCCAAAATTAAGTCTCCTATTTGCTCTAAGGTTTTTCGGCCTATTAGTTTGTGTAACGTCATCTGTCGAGTTATCTCAAAACCCATAGCGCTTTTATAACTGGTAGCCTTATCATGGATAATGCAGTGGTTGCTTTCGAAATTTTTTATTTCATGAAAAAGAAAAAATTCGGTAGGTATCTTTGAAATTAGATATGAGCAAAGCCTACGGTAGAGCGGAGTAGCATTTTTGAAAGCTATTAAGCAGAAAATGGGTTTTTGTAATGAATAGGTTGAGTTGGTTTTGTGTTGTGTGACTACCATGTTGTATTCCATTTTGATTAATGGAGATACTAAATCTGTGTTTCACCTGCACCGTGGTCTCCGACAAGGAGATCCGTTATCTCCTTATTTATTTTTATTGTGTGCTGAAGGCCTTTCTTCAATGGTCAATGTACCGAAGAGTCTAGCGATATTCATGGTTATAAGTTGACAAGAAGGGCTCTTCCAATCTCGCATCTATATTTTGCAAATGACAGCATTGTGCTTTTCAGGGCGAATACCACTAATGCGACAAGATTACACAAATTTTACAGGACTATGAGGTAGCCTCGGGGCAGAAGTTCAATTTGGAGGAGCCAGAATTGTCTACAAGTGGTTATGTTCCATGCACTCTGAAGGATGAACTCAGGGCAAGGTTAGGAGTTCGAGCAGTGGATAGACACGATAAGTACCTTGGATTATCGACACTTATTAGGGACAAGAAGAGAGAGATTTTCCATTCAATGATTAAGAAAGTGAGAAATAAGATGAAGGGGTAAAGAGCGCACACTATCAAAGGCGGACAAAAAGGTATTATTGAAGGCGGTTGTCCAATCTGTGCCAACATATATTATGAGCTGCTTGCTTCTCCCTATTTCAGTTTGCAGGGGATATAGAAAGAGTAATGGTGCAATTTTGGTGGGGGTCGAGGTTAGGAGAAAGGAAAATGCATTGGGCAAGTTGGGACTGATTGATCATTCCCAAGGCGGCAAGGGGTTTAGGATTTCGAGTCATTCATTGTTTCAATTTGGCAATGATGGCGAAACAGGCATGGAGGTTAAGGATGGTTTCAGATTCGTTAGCATCACAGGCACTGAAGGCGATGTATTACCCGAGAACAGAGTTTGATGAGGCGAGTTTTGGCCATAACCCAAGTTTCCTGTGGAAAAGCCTGATAGCTGCTAGAAAGATCACAGTGGAGGGACAGCATGGAGAGTGGGATGTGGTCATAGTATATAGGTATGGAGAGATAGATGGATTTTTGATGGTGTATTCTCAAAACCAGTACACCAGCAGTGCCAACTTACTGAGGATGCAATTGTAGATGCACTTATTAACGAGGAAACTAAGGAATGGCGTGTTGATGTGGTCCAAAATTTTTTTGTGGTGCATGATGTTCAAATGATATTACGAATGCCCATTACCCCGCGTTTGCCAGTGGACAAGATGATAAGGAGATGTACTAAGGATGGGAAATTCATGATCCAATCGACTTATCATTTAGCCAAAGAAATAGATACATCTAATTCAGCTGGTCCATCCTCATCTAATCAAGATTCCATGTGGCATAAACTGTGGGGTAATTTGTAAAACAGTGTAAAAAAATAAAATATTAGTGAAAGATGATGAAAAAATATATTTATAAAATTGGGGTAGATCAAAATTTATTTAGCAAATAAGGGTAATCAAACGAGTCTCTCTGCTAGTCAAACTGACAAACGTCATTATGCAACGGTATCGTTGTACATGTATCATTGTGCATGTCGTTAAAGACACTCGGTCCGCCACTTATGGTGGCGGAAAAACAATCAATATTATTATTATATTATTATTATATTTAAATTGAAATTAAATTAAATATATTAAATTAATAAATTAAATATAAAATTAAATATTATATTAATATTCATTAATAATTTAATATTCTAATTAAAATTTAATATTTTATATTTCAATTAATACTAGAATTTAATATTTATAATTATAATTATATTACTTATTTTTTATTTTTATTTTAATTAATAAATTAAATATAAATATTATATTAGCTAAAAAAATTAATGGACCAATATAGATAAAGAAAAATTTTTTGTAAATCACGGAATGACTAGAAATTGTACTATTTTGACACTTATAGTGGTGGATAGAATAATTGCGAACAAAAAATATTTTGCAAATTATCCCTAATGAAAAAAAACATTTTACAAATTATCCTTAATGAAAAGGTGTCAAAATAATGTAATTCTAGTTATTTCATGATTCACGAGAGATTTGTCTTCTTTTACAATGGTTCATTAATTTTATGGCTAATATAATATTTATTTAATTGATATAATATTTATATTTAATTTATTAATTAAAATAAACATAAAAATAAGTAATATAATTATAATTATAAATATTGAATTCTAATATTAATTAGAATATTGAATATTTAAATTTTAATTAGAATATTGAATATTAATATAATATTTAATATATTTAATTTTATATTTAATTTATTAATTTAATATAATATAATAATGATATTAATTATCTATCTGTCACTATAAGCGATGGATATACTATGAATTCAATAGTTAAACTGGCAGATCAAGTGTCTTTAACGGCATGTATAATAATATTATTACACAATGACATATGCTAATTTGACCAGCAGACAAACCTTTTTTACCATTTTTATTTACTAAATAAGTTTTGATTTACCTCAATTTTATAAATATTTTTTCCATCATCTTTCACTAATTTTTTATTTTTTTACACTGTTTTACAAATTACCCCATAAACTGTAGCGCTCTAATCTACCTCCAAAGACTTGAGTATTTCTTATGGAGAGAATGCACGGACACGTTGCCCACAAAACTCAGTTCGGTTGGTAAGAGTCAGAAAGTGGACACTATCTGCTCCTTATGTGGTGAGAAAGTTGAATCCATCAGTCATGTGTTGTTTAAGTGTTCATAGCCCACTACGACTGGATATCAATGGTATTCAGGCCAGATATTTTAAATCCCTATTTGGCCTGCAAATGGATAAATACCCAATGGAGTATATGGTGATTTGATGTATGATTGCATGGGCTCTATGGGACGTTCAAAACCAAGTGGTTTTTAAGCAAGAGAGAAGGCATTTTGAAGAAGTCATTATTAACATGGCAATACGGTGTCGTGTGGAGTATCAGGAGTGCTATTGAGCTACTGGATACCCTTCACGAAGTCCCTCGATGGACTGCCCCTCCACGACATGTTGAAACTAAACACAGATGCAGTAGTATATGTGGATGGGACGGTGGGTTTTATCATTCGGAATGCTTCTGGAGATGTTATGGTGGCTGGTGCAAAATGGATAAGCTTAATGGTGAGTAGCACTGGGGCTGAAGGGTGGGCATTGACATGGGCGTTGGAAGTAGCTCTGGAGTCCAGTGTTGGTTGCTTACGTGTTAAGAGTGACTGTAAGATTCTGGTGGATGGGCTTAATGGTAAAGGCATTGGAGATGTTTTCGGGGGAAAGATTGTTGAGGATATAAGTGATGTAGCTGCTATAGTACGTATCATCGAGGTCAAATTTACGAAAAGAGAAGCTAACTTTGCAGCACACTTCTTAGCTTATTATGCGAACGATGTGGACTCTGTTTTTGTTTGACTAGAAGATGTACCCAGTGATGTAGGTTTGGTTGTTGCTGAGGATGTGGACTCTGTTTTCGTTTTTGTTCTAAAAAAAGGTCTCTATATTTTTTGGGCATTATTGCCATAATCCAAAAACTGATTTCAATGAATCTTTTAAAATTCGAACTCATTTATGTATGTATATCCCTCCTCAAACTAATAACTTCCCTATTATTATCATAATTAATATTAATAGTTATTTCTCACCGTTAGCAACTATTTCGATGGCTAATTTGAGATAGTGATTTTATGAGATACAGATTCTGTTTTTATTATGAATGAAACTTGTGTTAAGGATGAGTACTAGTGATCTCGAAATGGAACATGTGAGAAACAAAAAAAAAAAAAGAAAAAAAAAAAAAAGAAGAGTGGAGATGTTCGTTAAAGAAAAAAAAATCATGGCTTTTAGATTTATCAAATATTTTCAATTATTTATTAGGATTAGGGTTTTAATTTATAGAAGAAGATTATGAAATAATGAGAGGACAGATATAGTGTAGAATAGATTATAGAGGATGGTAGATGATGAGAGTCTCTCTTTCTTGATTTTTATTTTTTTATTTAGTATATAGTTTTTTATTTTTTTAATTTAGTATATTGCCTTTCACGCACTTTATATAATAGCAAATAAATCAAACTCCTTAACTAAGTCAAAATTAGATGCATTTGAGTTTTCGTTAGTTATGTCCTAATTAAGTCGAAATAGTTAATTTAGAGATTTTTAGATATCAACACCAATTTCAAGGGAGAAATTACATCATATTCCTATCTTTGATTAGACATTTTAAACATGCTTAAAAGACAAACTAGGTTTATGCTTAATTTTTGCACTTAAGACATTTTGTGCATTTTGTTTCTACTGTGCACTATTGTTGTTAATCTATCCGACCTATCAAAAAGTTGTGGCCAAATTATTTTAAAAAATATTTACATAAATAATTATTTTATATATCATTATATTATTAAATAAGTAAATTCTAGGCGCCGCCTATAAAAACCTTTCTTTGATTTTTTCTTCAACTCTTATCGACGACTTTTTTTTTTTTTATATCAATGATAGTCAACTTCATCTTTTTACTTTATATCCCTTTCTTCTTTTTTCTTCTTGTAATTTTTTCAATTATAATAAATAATCAAATTATATTTTTATCTTATTTGTATGAGTTAGTCAAAGTATATAAACTTTGATAGCAAAATTTTTTATGTTTCTTTAATAGTGAAAATCAAAAAATATATGGCAAATACTGCTAAGGTTATAATAAATAATCAAATCATATTTTTATCTTATTTATATCAGTTGGTCAAAGTGGTCAAAGAATATAGATTTTGATAGTAAAATTTCATGTGTTTCTTTAGTAGCAAATTTGAAAATACATATGACAAATAAAAAAATGTATGAAAGAAGATCCCATGACTACTAACGTTACAATGTCCGAAGATAAATTAAAGTCTTTTAACAATAAAATGAATTTATTTGATTGAAAAATCATTTAGGATCTTATGTTAGATTTATTTTTCTTAGTTGTTTGTTAACTTATTGATGAAATGATGTCTTTTTATTAGATTTATTTTTCTTAGTTGTTTGTTAATTTATTGATGAAATAATGTATTTTATCTAGTCTCTCTTGACAGAAGTTTGTTTGTTTTCTTTTATGAGAATTTATTTGTCTTTCGTCATGAGAGTTAAGAGGAATTTGAGTTTGATATTCATAAGATTGGACTCGTTTAAAGGCTCATCAAATGATAATGAAGTAGATATGTAGCTCAATATAGCCACTAAATGAAATGTGTTTCTTGCCAATGAGTCAAACGCAGCCAAAATATTATACAAGCATTTTGTCAAAACGATCAATTAACCGCAGAGGAAAAACTAAGATTTATATGTATTTTTTGAACGCAGTCAAGTTTATATGTCTATTATAAGTTGTTCTTATCAATTTTTATTAATGAAAGACTTTTTTTTCAAAAAATATTATTAAATAAGTATATGTAATGATCATATATACCTAGACAAATTTTTTCAACATCTAAATTAGTTGATACATTTTTTTTTCATTTCATGATAAGCTTTATGAAAATCTACTATTTGAAGTGTAACCTATTTGGTTTAATATCAATGGTTAGTAATGAGTGATTTATGATCAGTGAATAACAATCAATAATTAACATTTAATTATGAGCTATCATTAAATATAAAAATATTTTGTAATTTAATGGTTGAATGTGAGGTTATATTATAAAATGGCAACAAAATAATATTTCTATATTTTAATTAATTTTATATGAACTACTAATTTGTATAATGGGTAAATAATGATAAAAATAAAATTAATACTAAAGAAAAGTACAAATACCAGCTTTTATATGTTAGATTTAACCACAACCAGACATTGTAGATGAAACCCCTCAAAATTTTTAAAACTAAATATTTTACAATACAACAAATACATAAAACATGATAAAAAAAAATCTACTTGAATTCGCAATTGAATTGGTACATGAAGTCATTGATGAGAAAAAATCAATTTGTCTCTCTTGTCCCTTAATTTTGTATCACACCCTCAGATGAAGTTAGGGTTATGAGTTGTCATTGAAAGAGAAATATATATATATATATACCCCAAATTATTTTACTTGGTACATTCATCGCATAACCTTTAAAATCAACGTATGAGACTAATTCATCCAATTTAATTAATTATTTTTACTTTCTCATTTAATTTTAATTAGACCAATCATCTTTCTCATTTAATTTTTTAATTGAACCATATTTTAATGAGTTATTTCTAATTGTATATTCAAACATTAAAAAAATTAACTTTTAATATTCAGTTATATTTTTTAAACTTAAATACTAATTTTAAGATTGAAGCATTAATTACTAATATTTATTAAATATTTTTTTTTTAGTGTTTAATGTTCAATCATTAAATGCCAATAAATAAACGCCAAAATAATAAGTCAAGGAATGTTTATATATATATATTACAAAACACTATCATTCCACTTAAATTAATGTGTAGCTAAAAAAAATTTAATAATCATTTGGTCGCATGTAGAGTGAATCTAGGCATACTCTCATCATGGTCTTAATTTTGCGAGCAGTGCGATGTTGTGAGACTAGATGCAATGGACAACAGATTTTTCCTTTTTTTTCCAAAGTATGGATTCATTTTGTGTGAACTCATATTGGAATTTGGCCTTTTGTTTTATGACGCTCCACTTCCTTCCTTCCTTCCTTTTTTTAAATAAAAGAAATAAAAAAAGTGAGTTTGAATTTTCCTTTCCTAAGATTTCATTAATTAATAAGAGTAAACGTATTTAATTATCTTCATTACTAAATTAAAAATTCAAATTTATATAACTTGCATAACAACTGATATCCTATAACACCACCCAGTGTATGATTCATATAACATCACTATAGTTTATATAATATATATAACCAACTGTATTAATAAAATAATATTCTTTATAAATGATAATACAATTTGTTTTTCTTTTATCATGTGATAAACAAACTAATAATTAAATATTTAATTTATTCAATTAATTAAACAAATATAAAAATCTAATATTATGGAAAAATTTTTACATAAAATAAGTCAAAAAGTTTAACAATATAGAAAGTATTTAAGTGAAAATAATTTAAAAAATTTAACAATCTAACATTTTTTTCATATTAGTCATTTTTAAAACTTTAACAATAATAAGAATTTACTTTTGAATATAATAAAAATTAAAAGAATTAAAGAGAAAAAATTAACTAATAAAAAGTTAATCTACAATTTTTTTTATTTTTTATTAAAACAATTATATTATTGTTAAAAAAATTTTGTATTAATTTAATTATAATTCTTTATTTGTACTATCTTATTTACTTAAAAAACTCTAATTAAATATTATTTTTTATAAAAATAATAATATATTATAAATAGTAATGAATTGTAATTATTATTATTATATTAATTTTTAGTTATTCAACTAATTAATTAACTATTTAATAAAAATTAATATTAAATTTATTTGAAATTTATTATTATAATTATATAGTACAATATACAGGTTTACAATTAGTTAATATGTATTTAATGTTGGTTGTGTATAATCAATCAATATAGATAATTAACTTTGATCCCAAACTCAAATTTAAATGAGTGATTACCATTTATCTAGTAATTGTATTAATAGCAAAATGTCTGAGAGATGTAAGTGTTTGACTTTTCATGTGGCATAAAAAAATTAAGCATTTAATTTGTGCGATTAACCAAAAGAAAATATTAAAATTTATTCATATAAATTTAATTTAAAAAGTTTAATAATATAAGAAACTCTTCATGTTCATAATAATCAGTATTCTAGTTTAATATATAATAAAAAATTTAAAAATTTTAAAAAGGCCAACAAAATAAAAAAAATTAGACTATAATTTTTTATTTTATTAAAAAATATATTATTATTAAATTTATTATGCTAATTTAATTATATTTTTTATTTTTATTATTTTATTTACTTGATAATAGCTTTACAAAATATTAATATATTATAAAATAATAATAATTTTTAGTTATTATTTAATATATTAATTTCAATCCCTCAATTAATTAATTAATTATCAAAAAATAAATATTATATTTATTTAAAATCTTATATATTATTAATTCTAATCTTAGAATTTGTTTTAAAACTAGGGTAAATTACAAATTTGGTGTCTAAACTTTTAATTTTTTTATTTTGGTGTTTAAATAATTTTTTTTGTTCAATCAAGTGTCTGAACTAGTGAAATCACTTTTAATGTAGTGTTTTCTTCAATTTGAATGGATGAAAATTATATCATTTGATTCGATATCAGATTTTGCACATTATTTTAACTGATTATATATCTAAAATTTGAATACATAATTTTTCACTTTAAACACAAAATTTATTTATTTTTTTGTTCACTTCTTGTATATATTTGAACAAATTCAATAGTGATTGAGACAAAATTTGTTCAAAAATATATAGAAAATAAAAAAAATGAATAAATTTTATTTGTAGAGTGTAGAAATTATGTACACATATGTAATTAGTTGAAATAATATATAAAATATGATATCAAATTAGATGAATTTTCACATGTCAACCATTGACAGTTTATATTGGAGAAAAACACTATATTGAAAATGATTTTACCAATTCAGACACTTGATTGAACAAAAAAAATGTCTAGATATCAAAATAGAAAAATTAAAAAGTTCAAACACTAAATTTGTAAATTATCCTTAGAACTATTATTTATCATTTGTTAAATAATTTTGTATAATACAACCATATATTATTATTCTATATTATATTATAGAAAACTACCATATGAAAAAAATTTAAATAGAAAATTAAAAAATTAACTATCATATTAAAAAAGCCTTCTAAAAAGGAAAAAAAACTAAAAAAGTAAAAATTCTAAATAGGAAACCAAAATCATATAAAAAAATTTCTAAATAAAAAACTAGAAAAATTTAAAAAGAAAAAAATTCTAAATATGATGTTAAAATTTAAATTAATTTCATCTATTATTCAAAATTTTTAATATATAAAGGCTAGTGACAGTATAATAGATTGTCAAAAATTATTTTGTTCAAGTTTAGCAATTTTTTTCTTAAAATTATGTCACACAAAGTTGAAGGCATAAAACTAATATATGGTTATTCATTAAAACTATCTCATATATTTATATATTGTTTGTAATTATCTGTTAGTTTTATTTTTAATTTTGAAATACTTAATAGTATTTGTTTGATTGGTTATTAGAAATTATTTATTCTTTTTTAATAAATTTTCTTTTAAAATTGTGTCACATAAAATTGAATGTATAAATTAATAGGCAATCTTTTGCTACAACTAATTTCATATATAATTATAAATTTTAAGATATTTATTTTATTATTTTATTTACTTATAATAGTTTTTTTATACAGTAATAACTCATTCAACTAATTGAATAATTATTTAATAAAAATTATTTAAATTTTATTATTATGATTATACTATACAACACACGGATTCATTACTAGTATATATTATTAATTTTTGTCTTAGAATTAATTTAAATCATTGTTTGCTATTTGTTAAATCATTATACACAATATAGCCACATCCTATTATTTTACATTATGTCATAGAAAAACATCACATCAACAAATTTTTAAGTAGAAAACTACAAAAAATAACTACTATATTAAAAACATTCTAATAGAAAATTTAAAAAAATTAAAAAGTAAAAATTCTAAATAAGAAACTAAGACCATATGAACAAATTTTTCAATAAAAAATTAAAAAAATCTAAAAAGTAAAAAGTTTTAAACAACTACAAAATAAAAAATTAGACAAAAGTAAAAAATTAAAATTTTTAAACAAAAAGCCAAGATATAATTGATGTCATTGATTATTCAAAATTTTGAGTATATAAGGATTAACTATAGTTATTTTTATTTTTTATTGTGAAATACTTAACATTATTTATTTGATTGATTATAAGAAATTATTTCTTGCAAATTTAATAGATTTTTTCTTGAAATTTAAAATTATGCTCTATAAGATTGAAAAGTATGAAATAATAAACAATATTTTATTACAACTACTTCCGTATATAATTATCAATTTTAAAATTTTTATTTTATTATTTAATAGTAATTTCTAAAATAATAATTAATCTTTCAACTAATTAATAAAATAAATATTAAACTTATTTAAAATTTATTTTTTATAATTATACTGCATAATGCATAGATTCACTAGTCAATATATATAATTAATTATGGCTTCATATTCAGTTTTAGACGAATGATTATCATTTATCAACTACAAAATAGACAATTGAAAAGTACAAGTGACAAAATAGCTTTTTTATATTTTTTATTTGAGAAATAAATATCATTTATACAATCATATGAATATTTTATTTTATCAATTTTTTAAAATATATTCAAACAATATATTAAATTATAGTTGTGTAAAATACAAATGGTCAACCAATTAATTTATTTAATGGTGATTGAATTATGGTTTATATTTTATTAAGATCATAACAAGCTATGACTTATTTGAGTTATTAAATTTTTAATGGTATTGCAGTTAAGTTTTGAGAAAATAAATCGAAATCAAGTTATCCGAATTGCCAATTCTATGAAGTTTTGATTAATTTATATTCATGTCCTATGTGTCAGCGACAGATCATAAAATAGACATCACTATAACACTCACCTCAAAAAACCTCAAAAAAGTTATCACAAATAAAAATAAATAATGACAACTACTCAAAATTTTTGTTCCATGGATACTTTAATTGTAAACTGAAATTAGTTTCTTAAAATTTAATTGGGATATTAATAAAAATTTTAAAAACAATTGAATAAAATAATAATTTTGTAATTATAATAAAAATTTACACATTTAATGATCACTGGTGTAATTCATTTTTAATAGCGTAAATTCAACTATGCTCAATTAAATGAAAAGCTTTAAAATATATATAGAAAAAAATATATTTTGAAGCAAGTAAAAATAAATTATTGCACTAATAGCCACCTCATATTGCACGAACCGTTTATCAAATTAATTTTTTTTTTTTATCTTTGTTTAATGTTTATCAAAATAAAAAAAATCAATAAAAATTATAATTTTTATAGAAAGAGACTCGTTTTTTTAAACAAATTTACTTTTTTATTTTTGAAGTTATTTATTCGCCATTCTGTTAGGATGATGATTGTCACTTTTAGTGTTTATTTTCTATTTTTATTATCTGTAATTCAATAATATAGATCTATTTTTTAAATAAATCTAATTTTTTTGTCAAATCTATTATTATTAAATGTCTTAAATTTGTTATACTCATTTTAGTGAATAATTTTATCCGTAGCAATAATAAACTTGACATGCACCTCTCTCTCTCTATATATATATGGTCATGTATTCAACGGATTTTAACATTCAATATTTTAATTCAATTCAAAATTTAAAAATTTAAAAATTGTAATCCTAATTCGATCCAATTAAAATCGATTGTCTTTTAATTTTTAAAGGGTTTATTCTGTTCATTCACAAAGATTGGCAACCAATCTCTGGATTTAGCATACAACAAGCAGCAAATGTTCATTCTAAAATGCCAAATGCGTGTATTTCCCACTTGAAATCTCTTCCATCGTGAAAGGGGCCTCCAATGATTCTTCTTAAACTGAAGAGATCTTGTTGAACTTGCTTGAGATTAGAGAAGGCAAAGAGAATTGATCCTCCTTGAAAACATCACTGAAATGGCTTAAAAAACATCTCTTTATACCTTCTGGATCTTCTATAATCTCATTGTCTGACGATATGCAACCAATAAAGTTATACCTTACCCTATCTGCTATTGTGAGGTGAAAGAATTTTGTATCACGGTCACCTAATTTGCACCATAAAGCTCTAGATTTCTGCCTCTAAAGACTTTCTTTCTGTTTCGACTTGAGCCAAAGGTCTTTCCAAATTAGGCTTCGTCTTCTGATTAAGGAGGCTCAATTGAGGGGATTCGTAGCACTCAAGTCTTCCAACTCTTTATCAATGTTTTCTAGATGCTTTTCCAGATTATCAATAGCAGCATTAAGATCCCCGAACTCTTTTTTATTCCAGCGAATAAGACATCTTTTTAGGAGTTTAAGTTTTGTCATAATGGTATTACCACCAGAGATGTGACTAAAACTTCCCCACCACTGCTGAATTTTCATCAAGAAGTTAGGAGATTGTAGCTAACAATCTAGAAATCTGAAGGGCTTAGGACCCCAATTAGTTTTCAAAAGTGATAGGGATATCGGGCAGTGATCACATAGTCCTTTCTGTAAACCCCAAAGCTTTAAATCCGGGTAAGAGATAGCCCACTCAGAATTGATAAACATGCGGTCAATTTTGCTCATGCAAGTGGAATTTGACGATGCGAACTTTTTACCAATTAATGGCAAATCAATCAATTGTGAGTTGTACACAAAAGCCTAGATTTCTTTCAAAGGTGGTGTTGTAGAGATAGATTGAGAGAATCTATCTTGAGTCATGTAGTGTTGCATTAAAATCTCCTGCAATTAACATGGGAATAAAATAGTGCATTAAAAAGTTCTCAAGTTCATTCCAGAGCATCAATTGATTATTAACATTATTTGGGTCATAAACATCAAGAATAACACAGTTCACCTTTTTTTTTGCGTTAACAGACCCTCTACTGCCATCCGACACACGCCTTTATGAATCGCAAAAGCACAGAAGAAAGATGGATCCCAAGCTGTTAAGATACCACCAGCTGAACCAATGGACGGAATAAAGTCCCATTTAGCAGAATCACCATACCCTCATTGCTTAATAATTTTGGCATCACAGATAGGCATTTTTGTTTCTTGGATTAACATAACACCAACGGATTTGTTCTTAGACAGTCTAGCCACTGCTTTTCGCTTAACAGAGTTGTTCAAACCCCGAATATTCCAACATATAGTATTTCATAGGAAACAGAACCACCGCCGAAGAAAAACACATCAATGCAATCTATTCCCCTTGATTACGTAACTCCTGAATTTGTTCCCAGCATTTCCTATCTTGATTATCCATCTCTACTAGGCGTTGGAGCACCTCATCTCTATTATCGTTTATTACCAAGCCCAATTGCTCCCCCAATCTAAAAGTTTGCTTCCACAATCAAACACAGTATCTGCTTGAATTAAATTATTTTGATTGAGGATATCATTATCAGAAATAGCATCCTCTGCTATGTTGGAGTCATGCGAGTTGCTGCAATCTTGAACAAACTCCACTATATTTCTGAGTATTGTGGTGTTTTTCCTTAGAAATTTTCTTAGAACTTTTTTTCGAACGTGCAATATTAGATAGTAAAAGTTTTAGGTGTTGGAGTGTTGTAATTGATCTGGCCATTTTTTGTCTTTTTGCTGAGAGGCGGACGGATGGGAAGAGAGTTGATGCTATTTGGGGGAGCGACAGCCAGAGGAGGGTCGACTTCAAGAGAAGGGGGAAGTAAAGGAGGGCAAGAGGTGGGAGGCTAGAGTGAAGCAATCGGCCTGGGTAAACATACCTGGGCTGAAGCGGGACTAGGTCCACATGGAAGAGAGTTGGATGTAGGTCCCAACGTTGGAACAGTGCAATTAACAGCTGTGGTAGGGGCATTATTGGAAATTTGCACCGACAAAACAAGGGAACAAGATGGGTAATTGTTTGCATGCGGTGGTTTTGCAAAACGATTGGTATCTTCGAGGCTAGGAATATCACTATCATGTGGCAAATCAATAGCCAAACTAGGAGGAGAGATGACCCGATTGATACAGGGGGTTTCCTCAATATTGTCATTAAGGCAAAAATTTTTACCGAAGGTGGAACCAGAACTGTTATTATCCCCTAGTGAGGATGAAACGTCCAACTGACCTAAGGAAAGAGGTTTTGATTTAGAGCCATAGAGAGCTGAGAATTTGGCACAAGGTTACTCAATAATCCTGATTAAGAAGTTTCCCATCCAACACCAAGTTAGCTGAACCAATAATAAACTCTGACAAGGAAATGCAGATAAGAATTCTAGCAGAATCAAAGCATAATTTGTTTTTAGTTGTCTCATCTTCAAGTATATAAGACCTCCAACGACTGCCAACACCCAAGAGAACTTTACCATTCCATACATGCAACGGAATACCACCGCACCTTAACCATGCAAATCTCTTGCTACAAACAATTGAGGGGTTCCAATGTTCAACCACTTCGAACAAGTTAGAAAGCCATGCCTCGTTGGTTTTAACTCAAGATATTTTTTCTTCATCTGACTTGAATGTAAGCAAAAAGAGAATCCCTCCCATCGGTCTACATTGACATCCTTCTATTCCATCACGCTTCATCAGATCTTGTAAAGTATCCCAAAGAATGGGTTTTTTTGCGTAGCCAACTAAACTCCCAGAGAGCCGCTCAGAGTCCTCCTTTAAATCGTTGAATACAAGTTGGGCAGAGACGGAAGAGAACTGATCTTTTCTCTTTTGAGGCCAAAAGCAGCCTCTAGATAAATTCTACTGTCTCGAGTATTGAAGAGAGACTGCTTTTGAGTGGTGGGTTTAGTATTGTTAGCAACTAGGTAAGTTCTATTGTCTCGAGTATTGAAGAGAGACTGCTTTTGAGCGGTGGGTTTAGTATTGTTAGCAACGTCTCTAACTTAGACACTGGTGCTTTATTTCAAGGGTTCTTGTTATATTTTGCAAAATCCACAAAGATCCTGTAATTCCCAATCCAGCGTCCATTGAACTTTTTAATGATATCCTCCATAGAGCCATCTTCTAGGATGTGAACGAAGCCAAAACGTTTTCAAGATTTGCTGATTTTTTTGGAGATAAAAGCTTGTTGAACTGTACATTGTCCAGAAAACATTCTTCCAAGACCGAAGGTGGACCATAATGGGGGTAGGTTGTTAACAAAAAGGTTAACACATGATGGTGAGATTGCCTTGGAAGGGGTAGCGAGGGAATGGGTATGTTGAGATGATGAAGAAGGAAGGTTGTTGTAGGATTGGGAATGGCAGAGGTATTGTTTATGGTGAGGAAGGTGAAATGGTGATGTGGGGTGGGAGAAAGGTAATGAACAATGCCATTCTTGCTTTTATCAAAGATTAACTTTGTAGTATAAAAATAAACACAGGACTGTGAATAGTCATTCTATCACTCATGTGCCAATAATTTATGGTGATCATTCAATTCAATTCATTCATAATGTAAATTTTGCCGATTCTTTTTTAAAAAATGGAGCAGTTTTTTTCCTCACTTATATAAAATTAAAATATATGCAAATTTGTAAATAATTTCCTCATTTAATGACTTGTTTTCTGAGGGGAAAAGAAAAGGGGAAAGGGAAGGGCACACATGTGTAGTGTAGGGTACGTGTCCTGCAGGGTATGTCAAATGTGAACGTCCATTAAACCAATGGATATGAAGGACTAGTGGAATGCTTACCTCCAAAATTCAGAAACCTACCCACAAACTCAATAAACAAATATTTTTTTTTCTTTTATGTGTATTTATTTTTAATTATTAAAATTTAATTTATCTTATCAATTTTCAATTTAATTTCTTCGAGAGGACAAGACTTTATACTTGTGGCGTTTATACAGATTCGAGAAATTATTAAATATACAAATAAATTTTATTCAGTAATATTAAAATTATATTTAAAATTAGAAAATCACAAATTAGAGTCCCATTCAATATCAAATTAATAAAAAAAGTATTAAATAAACATTAATATGAGAAAATTTACTAATATAATACTATTATATATATATATATTTATTAGACACATATCCATAGATAAGATTTAAACTCATGCCATCTTTTTTATAAAAAAAAAAAAAAAACCTTAAGATTCAAGTATAAATTATTTGTCTCTGAATTTAGTGGATCCATTATGAGATTTACATAGAATCCATTGATTTAACGGTTCTTAATTTCTATAAATTTTGATTGTATTGTTTAATCTGAATATTTACAGTTCCGTTGGTTTTCTTTGTACTCACTCTTAGGGAAATATCCTCTACTGTTTACAGAAAAACAAAATCATATATTACAATAACAAACGAAAAATACAACATAAATAATTTATATTATTAATTAGAATAATATTTTCTATGGGTACAGTAGAAATGTTAATTAGTACTTTTGATGGATGAATTTTGGTTAATATAATGTATTGTGTTGCGAGTTAAATTTCTTTTTTTTTTTTATAAGTTGTGAGTTAAAATTTTGATTAGTCTAATATTATACAACGTTAGTAAATATTTGATTCAATGATATTATTTTCACAATTATAAAGTTACATGTTGAAATCTTAACACTTCATGTTCTAAAAACATGTATGATATCAAAAAATGGCAGCCAATATTACCCATTTTGTCACACCATGGAAATGAATGTAGGTACTGCAGCAAACCAGTGAATAAGAGATTGTAATTTTTTTATAAGTTTATATATATATATTTGAAGTGTGCCCTTCCCTTTATTGTCTTATACTGTAACTGTGTAACTGAATATCAATTTCTCTCCATTAATAAAATCCAGACCAATCAATTTGTGGGGTATATTTCTTTAATGGACAACATTTACAGCATTTTTATCAAATTGGACAGAACTTGTAGGGTATCCTTATGCAACTTAATAGAGATGCTAAATAATGAAATTGCATAGTTTTGGAAGACAGGTCCACAATAAATGTATAATTTGAGAATCAAAATAATGGCTAGACCAGTCCACTGATCTCCCATTTCACCATAATAACAATATATAACGATATGCTTACCATTTCACATTCATTATTAATCTTTCCCTTTTCCAAAAATATTTTCAATATTTATAATTGCTTTCTTAGTGTAGTACAAAAATGTTATTGTAATAATTTCCTCTGAAAACTTTTAATTATATTTTCGACAATAAACACATTTTATTTGGTGGTTTTTTCAATCACGTGCTAATTTTTAAATTTTTTCAAATGAGTCTAATTAAATGAAAGTAGCAAATAAATAACTTTAAACTCCCAGATAGAAAGAATCAAATATCTCATATAAAATCTGTCCACACTCTCATATAGGAACAATAAAAATTTCATAAATGGAGACCCATATAATCCAAAAAAAAAAAATGACATATTGAATTATATTTATAGATCTAGAATTTATTGAGACAAAAATAAGAGAAAACAAACTCACACAATAAATAAAAAAATAAAATAAAGTACAAATAATCTAAAACTATAGATCTAATAATAGATCAAATAAACTCACTTATTTTTCTTCAACAATTGATAAAATATAAAAACATTAATAAAAACTAAAAAAGCCTATTAAAAAATTAATAAATCATGTAGTGTAATCTATCACCGGCAAAATTTGCCAGTGACAATCCAAAAAACTCTGTAGAAAAGGGAAAAAAAAAACAGATCTGTTATTGAAAGAGGGAGACAAGATACTTATCTCTTAATGACTTTTTTTAAAAATGCATTTATTTCATACAAATAAATTCTATTATAAAACAATATGCTTTTTTTAAAAAATAAGCATAAGGATACTTAAATAAAGATAATGAAACATTTAGAAAAAACTCAATTTGAAAGTGGCAATATTAAAATTATAGGAATTAAATTTTACTAAAGGAACTCGATGAGCATTTTTATTTATTCCAACTTAGGAATTCAATGAGATGGATTCTCCAATATGGTATGTTTTGTAGAGAGCGTCAGAATTAAAAAGTTGAAAAAGGAACTTAATAAGATTCAAACCTGATCTTGCATATTAAAAGCCCTAGATGCTGCTCATCTTTTTTTTTTTTTTCCCTGTCTTTTTTGATATAGCTTTTTAACCAAATTGTTTTTAGAGATCAATTTTTAGTTATTTTGAATTAGCCTTCATCTTTTAATTTTTTTTTGTTTTACATCTGTTTATTTATTAAATTTATTCTGATTTTTATTATTATTTGAAAATTATATATTTTTCTTTGTAAAAGTTTGTTATCACTTTTGAAAGTAAGCTTTAACATATCAATAGTATTCATACCAAAAATTCTTAAAGACCATAAAAGTCAATTTGTAATTATTTTAATCACCGGGTTAAGCGTGCTTTTTATCAAATTGCAATTTTAAATACTTAATCATTTTAATTGAAGAATATTATCAATATGTTCAATTTTTTTTTATATTTTTGTACTTGTTAATGCATTATTTCTATCATTATATTTGTAGATCATTGAATTATATAATTATATAAATGAAGTTCATATTTTCTTTAAGAAAAGTTAAAAAGGAAATGATATTAAATTTGCAACAAATTACAATAAAGTTTGTTTTAATATTGATTATTATCTCAATCAAATTGTCTAGAATAGTACTACGAAAATCTGACTTTAGAGAAGATGTATATTTCTTTTTTTTTTTTTTTTGTAAAAAACGTATATCTTTTGATTTATAAAAGATGCATAATAGTTTTTTTTTTCTTTTTTGTATTAGATGTATAGAAGTTCTGATTTGTAATTTAAAAAAATTGTTTATATTCTCAATAAGATTTGCAATGCCTTACTAAAAAAAAAGAAGAAGAAGAAGAAGAAGGAGATTTGCAAAACTCTGTATGGCCCTTAAAATATTAAAAATAAATAGTTTAACCATTCTAATGGTTAGTTTGGAAGAATATAATTTCAATAAATTTTTTTAGATGAAATAAAAATAATTTCAATGAAATTGATGACACATATGTAGTTAGATAAAAATTCATGCCCGTTTCATTGACAAATTATAATTTAAACACTTATAATCTACACAATTAAATTACGAGAACTCTAAATTTATTAAGAAATGAATTTTTTCAACAAATAAAATAAAATTTGTCTTTATAAATAAAAATAATTAAAATCACCAACACAAAAGATCAATTGTAGGACAAAAGACATGTTCCAACTTAAAAACAACTAACTCTTACTTTTTGAAACTCTGCATTCTTTTCAAACACAATTCTTTTTCTCTATTCATCTTCAAGTCCAATTAGAAGGATTAAGGAACTTGACATGTAAAAAAAAATTTCAGCAGTTTGCTGTTTTAAAAAAAAAAAAATCAGTGTGAGGTCTTTGTTCCTATTATAGCTAATTAATTACATAATAATGGAAATCTATTTGAGAGTGATGATTATAGTATTCGTCTATCAAAATTATACTTTTTTGCTTGTGTCTTATTTAAACATATTTAAATATTACTTACCTCACATGATATTCTAAAAGTTTCAATTAATTGAATTTCCGATGGAATAAAATTATGCAATTGAAAATTATTACAAAGGCCTTAACTAAGGTATGAATTATAATAACAATATCCTCAAGACGAATAAAATTAAAATTACTAATTTTTGGGTTCTTCAGAACGAAAATTTCTGATAATTATTTTAAACTATGAAAGATTGAAAGACATTTTTTTTGGATGTTGTAGTAAAAGATTTTTGGGATTTGTACAATATATCTTATTTAAGTAGATTTATTTATATTGATTTAGAGAATTTATAGAAAATTATTTTGTCTTTCAACTAATTTAAACTTAAAACAACAAGAAAAATTATATTATTTTACCACTAAAGACTTTTCTTAATTTGTAATGAAGGAGTTTTCATACTTAAAAAATTGTGTATGTGATGAAGCAATATATATACTCATATATCCATTAATTAGTTAGATTATGATTCCTTGATCAATTAATTTCTTGAAATTGACATGAAGGACTTATGGTAATCAAACAACTCAAGAAGAAATTAAAATTAAGAAATTGTGTTTTTAGGTTAGATGCTAAAATTAAGATTTAAGAACTTAGAAGATTCCTCTATTAGTGGACCCTGTTGAAGGTCCATGCCTGCATGTGATGTTGGCATGTAGTGGCAAGGTCCCTCTTAGAAAGAGCAGGCCTGTGCTCCTCCATTTTCAGCTTATGTCTTATATATCAACTACACAAATCATAGTTCAACAGGAAGAGGATAATTTTTTATTTTCTTCTTTTTTTTTTTTTTGAAAAATTTTCTTCTCTCACTAGATGTGCTTCAACCTTCAAAATCTAACATGAATTTTTGTAAAATTTTGCCCCTTCTGAGTAATTTACTCAAATATTGTTTGTGATTTTTATACAGTATTTTTTTAACAAAAATGTAATAAGATAAAATCATTTATCTCTAATATTGTGATTAAAAACATTTAATTAAATGACTAATTTTAAAAAAAAATTTAGATATTCAACTATTAATCTATTAATTCAATGATTGGCTAGTAAAAATTTAAAATAAAAAAAGCAAAAAATAAGGCCAAAAACAACAATTCCTAACATTTACATGACCACGAAAATGAAACAAAAATACAACACTTAAGTCCCATTTTTATTTGTTCTTTGAACCCTGAACTTCTTTCTCTCTTTCTTTCTCACCTTATTATTTATTTGGAAAAAATAAATAAATTATAAAAATAATTAAACATATAATCCAACTGACTATATGCTAGCTACAACCTCACCATGTGCACGTTCTTGCTTACAAATTTTGGGTTCCTCCACCCGATTTCACGGCTGCCGGAATTTCAGCCACCACCACTTGCAACGCATAAAATCTGCTTTTTTAACCTCAGGTTTAAACTCTTACCCAGTTGAGCTCATTGATGTTGCTCTATTAGCTACAATTTCATAGCCACCAGCTTCTTCATCATCGTCATCATCATCATTATTATTGTCATCCTCATCTTGATGGTTGTCATGATCATCACTTTCCAAATCTTCCATCACTGAATCTTCCTGAGTAGGAGGCGGCGGCCATTGCTGCTCCGGCCGTACCATTAAAGGCACTGAATTCTCAGGCTTCAGTTGGATGTTAGATGATGATGGTGCACCGTGAATGGTTTCACCCTTGTTGCTCTTTTCTTTATATATAGCATCAAGTAGGTGGAAATATGGACATGTTTTTGAATCTTCAGGCCTTTTCTTATTGCTCTCTTTCACTTTCTTGAAGTACTTATTTATGTTCTCCCATTTTTCTTTACACCTTTTTGCGTTTCGATTGTATCCAAGCTTTCTCATTCCCGCTGAGATCTCCTCCCATAGAGGTCCTTTTGGTCCGTTTTCTTGATACTTGGAGTCAAGGTTAGTCCTTAGCTGGATTAATGCTTGAACTTCTATCTTTGGCCATCTTGATGAGCTTGCTGCTGAAAATGTTTGATCCCCATTATCCGACTTGGGTTCCAGATTTATTGCACGCTGTGTCGCTGGCGCCTGAGCCACAGGCAGCGGTTGTGGTACTGATACTGGTACGGGTGTTGGTGCGGGTGCTCGTGCTGGAGCTGGAGTTGGTGCTGGTTGTGCTTGTAGTTCTGGTGGATTATTCTGTACGTGTCCTGCTGGATTTGGCTGCTGCTCAGATACCTTTTGCAAAAATGCCATGACCGCAGCATCTTTTGCAGCAGCTATGGATCTTTCTTGGGCTAAAATTTCACGCTCCCGATTGATTCTTGCCATTTCTTGCATTCTCCAAGATTCTTCCCTTACCACTCTGTCGTGTTCTCTTTTCTCTATCGCTTCCAAGAATTTCCTTTGCATATCCTCTTGCTTGTGTATTACCTCCTTCATTAGTCTCTCGAAGAAGTCCTTCCATTTCCTTTTATTCTTTTTCCTCTTCCGCCTTCCTTGCAACTCCACGTCTGAGGAAGTGGATGAGGAGGTTGAATTGGAGAGGGGATCCGGTGAAAAATTAGAGGATGGGTTACTGGTGGTCTGAGGCAGATTTATTGTAGGGTTTGTTGCTTGTGGTGAAGGTAAGACTGTAGGGTTTGTTGGTGGGATTGTGAGGTTTATTCCCGCTGTGACAATGCCTTGAGATACATTCGTAGCTAAGGTTGTTGCTGCTGCTGTTGTTGATGAAACAGTACTATGATGAGATGCACCAACACTTGCGGCTGAAGGATTAGAATGATGATGAGGAGGCGGAGGATTAACCACTGGCATTGCTATTGTTGTCACCACTGGAGTTTGAGGCTTCGGCGGTGGCAGTTGTGATGGTGGTGGTGATGAAAGTGAAGGTGGAGGATGATGAGGAGGATTCTCAAACGCTTCTAATTGATCAAAAAATCGATACGTCTTGCCTTCTTGTTTACCAGTTCGGCCTTCTTTGGTTCTCTTGTGGTACTTGTATACGTTCTCGAATTTCTCTTTACATTTCTTGGCACTTCGATTATAACCAAGCTCTGCTAGCTTCCTGAAAACACCAGTTTTCCAACAAAAGAAACTCCATTTCTGTTTTTATCCCATCTTAAATTCAGCAATAAAAACAATAAATACTCCAAACCCCGCACATAAAATAAAAACATGCAACAACCCATATAGCATTGACAACAATAAACATCATCATCCACGATAAATTAAATGGAAATTAATTCTTGTACTAAAAAGACACCAGTGATGTGATAAAAAAGTACTGGTTATCAGATGATTACCACTGAGAACTAAATTAATTAAGCGCCATGAGCTAAGATTATATCAATTTATGAAAAATTCGGCCCTTTTGTATTCCATATCTGAATTTCTGGAAATGGGTAAGTGACTAGAAATGCAGAAATAAAGAAACAAACCCAGTTAATAAAAATATCCATATATATATATATAGATGCTGAAGAGAAGAAAGATAAAGAAAAGAATGGTTTAAAGCAAAAGGGCATAATTCGCTCTAGTCTTTCACTTTGGTGATATAAATTGTAAAAACGGCTACAAAGAAAGACTTGACCCAAAAAAGGAAAAAAGAAAAAAAAAAAAAAAGAGAAAGAAAGATTGCATATAGTGGCAGATCTCCAGAAAATTAAAGAAAAAGAAAAACAAGATTTGGAAATATAATTCACCTGGAAACCTCGTCCCACAAAGGACCCTTTACACTGACATCACGAAACGCAGCGTCCATATCTGACCTTATTTTCAAGAGTGCCAAAGTTTCTTGTCTCGGCCACCGGTTGCCGCCGAAGCCCCGGTCACCTTCATCTCCTGCTCCACCTCTTCTGTTATCATCTTCACCTGCTGAATTGTTTGAGCCCACATGGCCAACTTCACTAGTGCTTTCATGTCCACGGCCACCACCAAGAGCTAGAGTAGGCTGCACACTGCCGCCACCACCACCACCACCAGCAACACCAACACCAGCGGCTGTTGTTGTGGTTGCTAGCACACTACTACTTGAGTCCCCTAGCATAGGACTCCTTCTAATTCTCTTCTGTTTTTCTTGCTTTTTTTCTTTCCCTGTTTCTCAATATTATTACAGTTGTGATGGAGAGGGAAAATAAAAATAAAAATTATAAAAATGGTGATGATGATGATGATGATGGAAATAAGCAAAAGATCAGAAGGTGAAATCTCTCGAGGGTTTTATGGAGATGGGTTTGTATGGTATCATATGGTGAATTTATTAATTTATTTGGGTGGGGATCAGATCAGCGGCTTGTCAATCTCAAGAAGTTTATTCTTTTTCTTATTTTTAATTTTTTGCAATTTTTTTACTAGTAATATTTATTTTATTTTGCTTTACTTCTTTTTTTATTTGAGCTGTGGAATCTTTGGGTTTATTTGGTAGGGTCGGGTTGGGTGGTTAAAAAGCATAGCAAGAGGTGTCACTTGCTTCCTTACACTGTATATACATAAACAATAGCAAAGTGGCACAGAAAGATATATATATGTGTATATATTAATAAAGTAAATATTTCTTTTATTATTATTATTCATTTTATTAAGGGAAAGATAAATAAATAAATATTGCAGGAATTTATCAACAGCTGCACATTGAGACGATGGTGATAATTAGTACTTGGTTTTTTGCCCATCCGGCTAAATTTAGTTAAATGCCGGTCCATGCAGCTCACCCTTTTTTTCCCCTTTTTTTTTAAAAAAAAAATCCATATTTTCACTATATATATATATATAGTTGTTTTGATTTTTGAAGGGTGGAGGAGATGAATGTCAGCTTCGCTTTTAGGGCAGTATTATTTTGGGTTTCAGGGAGGATTGGCTACTTGTGAAGTGAAATTACTCAACTAACCCTAACATGGATCACATTTGACCTTTTTATTTTCTCAATTTTTTTTTTTTAACTCATCACCTGATTTGTGATCTAAGTTTTTCTATGTGATTTAGAAAATTTTTTAAGATTCTATATTGCCATTCCGTTTTAGATGCGTTTGATCTTTTTTTTAAAAAAAAAAATAGTATATATTTTTCATATCTCTTTAAATTATTTTTTATTTATATTTTTAATTTGAAATATCTAAATACAATCTAATATATATATGTTCAAATATAATTTAGAACTTGTGTTATTGATCATGTAACTCCTAATTATATTTAATATTTTCTTCTTTTTAGTTATACTGGGTTGAGGATCTTTTTTTATTTTTTATAATATTAAAACTGTCCTAGCTAGATTAATTTTTTAAAAAAAATCAACAAAGGTGAAATTATTTTAAAATAATTTTTATAATTTAAATTTCATCATTCATTTTCTTAATTTTAAAAAATTTCTAATCCAATATTAAAAAAATAAAAGTAATTAACTTAATTTATATAATTTCAACCCTTTTGTTGGTGGGACTGTTGATATAGTAGCATATTGTGATTGCGGTGCAAAGGGACCTACAGTGATTATGACAAATGTAGTTTGACAAATTTTGATTTTCATAATTATGCAAAGAAAATTTGGCATAAACTTATCTTAGACAGGACATTTTGAAGTGGGATCCACTGTTGAATTAAACTAGTTAGATGTTGGTGATCAATTTAGTTAGGGTTGCAAACCTACCATATTAGATAGGATCTATTTTTTAATGGCTATGATCTTCTAATCATGGATTATTTGAAAATAATTGGGCAAATATTTAGGACCATTACCCACATCCTGGCTTGTAACTTGTAATTAATGGGTTGTCTCTCTAATTTTGTGCCTCAAATATGTCTTCTAGCCATGCAATTTTTGTGTGATTAACTACTAACTATATATTTCTTTTTTTTTTCCTCATATTTTTAACAAATTAGTGCCTTTTATAGGTGCACTTTCATTTGAAAATGACTTCTTAATTAATTAATTATATATGGTGGTTGAGAGCTAGTTTATTTTCCCCTTTATTTTGGGTTGATTTTAATCTAAATTAATTATGATTTAGATATCTAAGTATTCAAAATAAAGTTGTATTTATTCAATTTTTCTTTTTGAAAAAACATTGAATAAAAAGGTACAAAATCATAATGGAATATTTTATCATTTGATGTATATATAATAAGTGGTCTTCATAGTCATGACTTGTTCATTGATAAATCCATGTTTTTGATGGAGGAAGAAGAGTCAAATCCTCAAGTTCTTTTGTGGTAAAAGAGGTAAGAAAATTCGGAATTACCAAGAAATTGGGAGAGAGAGGAGAAAAGAAAATGCAAATGAAAAAAAATTAATAAATAAATTTACTCTATATTTTTTACATTGTGCAATCAAATTCTGAAACTCAATTATTGAGTCAAAAAAACAAGTGGATTGGCCAACACATAATAATGCAAGGAGGAGTGGACCCCAATTAATCAATAGGTCATTAAATGCACAAATAATCCCAAATCAACTTTCATAATAATATGCATCTATACCATATCTAGATGCAAGAAAATAGAGAAATATAACTTTGCACTCAAAAAAAAAAAAAAAAAAAAAGAGTAATATAACTAAGCCCTTCCAATTCTTCTAACATTCATTTAGTAATATTATACTTTATCAATGTTTTTCTCTTTTTGTTACAATGTGTTGCTCTAAGCTTTATTTTAATATAAAGAACTAAATAATTTTTTTAATAAATTTAAAATATTTAAAAATTAAGAATTGTTCGTGTTCGAATTTCTTACTTTTTTCACTATAAAATAAACACTAAACAAAAATTAGATGATATGAAAACACAGGAGAAACAATATATTAATCAACCAAAAGATATAATTAGTATTGTGTTGATGGTAGGGCAAATGAGTAAAATGATATAGAATATAACATATAGATAGTGTACTAAGGTTGGTAAAGATCAGAAAGAATTGGTACCATTTAATTTCTATCCTTCTGACTCAGAATTACCATATTGTTGATAAATATGATACAATGAGAATACTTGTCCCATCTTTCATCAGTTGTTTTCACCATTTCTTTCAAATTTTGCCTTTCTTGTCATTAATTAATGTACTGCCCTTCAATTAATTGTGTTTCTAGTGTGAATGTCCGATTAATTATATTTATAAATATATAATTACATATAAATAACTTGGAAAAAAGGATTCTCTGACTTAGACGCATCATAAAGTCTTGTCTAGCCTTATTTTTAAAAATTCTATCACTTCTCTTAATTAATTAAGAATGTGAAACCTCTACCTATATAGAAGACTATTTTCTTAAAAAACTTTATCAATCCATAAAATTGATTTTCTGGCAATCTAATTAAAAAAAAAATGAAAACCCAACAATTATTATGATGGCAAGAAATTTTATGGACTAAATCAAATAGATAAATGAGTTTATTTATTTTTAAACGAGTTTATTGAATCAAAAGAATAATAACAATGATGTTAAACTATATGGATTAAGTAATAAGCCTAAAGTCAAAAATTGAGGCATGCAGAAGGGAATTCCAAGCGTTAACGGAACATCATGCTTACCACAGGATAAATAATAAATTAAAAGACAAGGATACGCATGTTGTTGTAGATTGTTAATGCGTATAAATTATTATTATTTTTTGGTGGGTATATCTATATACAAATATCAGTATTTATTTTATTTTTCGCTTCTTTTACAAGGCATGTATATTTACTGGCTTTGTTCTTTTGTAAATGCTTCGCTGGCAAGAACTTCTCTAGCTGGAATGGGATAGATTAGATTAGATTAGATGCCTTGTAGAACCTCTCTATATGGCCATACATACATATTTTTATAGATATATAGATAGATGCCTTCCACAAGCTGTGTATACCCTCCACTTGTATTTACAGGCCAACAAACCAAATAGTTCTAATTTCAGTTTTCTACTTTAACTAATTTGGAAAAATATATATATATATATACATATCAACAATTTTCTATTAATTTAATGATATTATAATCACCAGATTTGTCAATCGAACATAAATTAAATACAAAATAATTTTGTTAGACGCATAATTTGACTCGAAATTATATAATTTTATTATATAAGATGTATTTGTATATGTATTTTTTATGGTATTTTTGAGGGGATCTATGTATATATCATCTGCAAGGCTGCAGCTGCTGCCATTTTTGTAATGGTTAAGAAAGGAATCGTCACATGGTAATCCAAATGTCGTGCTTAAGTGAAAGTTGGTAGGTACTTACAGCAAGTTGAGCATATAATGGGGATGCTTGCCCTTGTTCGTGGTTAATTAATCTAATTATTATATTATGTCTTCCTTTTGCATCAATCTTTGTGAATCACCTTTTACATGCAGCAGACATATGGTGCCTTGAAATTAATGCATTAATTAATGATGGTGTTTGATATGATGCTAATATTTAATGTACATATATGCATATGTATTTTTTTTTATAATTTATGTGGTTAATTTACACGGTGAAAAACTCAATTTCACTTGCTTGGTTACCCATTAATCTAAGACTGCAATGTAAATACATAAAATAGTATTTATAATTTTTTGCCAAAAAAAATCCTTTGATTTCTTACTTTTTTTTATTTGACCATTAAGAAATTTATAAAAGTAATTTATTGAATACTTTTTTTAAGGTTGCCATAAGCAAGCTTAACAAGCAACAACTATATTATTGGGCAATCTATCAGTAATAGTAGTTGGCACCATGATAGTGCTGTGTATAGTTGATATCACTCAAATGAATAATTAGGTGTCAAACAATCTTGTTGAATGTTAACCTCATTTAATTTACTTGGTTAACAAACCATGTATCACAAAATTTCTCATTTAATTTAGAGGAAAGTTGATATTTAAGTAATAATCTTTTTCACTTGGTGTCTAGTTAAAATTATTTCTCATCATTTTTAAGAAAAATTGAAGATTGAGTATTTTTACAACCAATATGATGAAATGATTGAAAAATAAATATTGTTCTTTTATTTAATTTGAATTAATCTTGTAATAAGATTTTTTTTGTAAAAAAAATTATTTTTAGAAAATTATTTTCTCTGAAGAGAAAAATTTGAGCATTTAACCCATAGGCTAGGTAGTTTACTAATTGCATTTGCCTATAGATAATGGATTAATCTTGAATTAAATTGAATTATGAATTATGATATAGTTTATTTTGACTACTATGTATTTGACAACTCAATAATTTTCATAAACAATAAACAATAGACCATAAAAAAAAATTGATATCTTTATATTTCCATCCTAATTTTTTATATAAATTGAATACTAAAAAATATTTAAGAATATTTATTTTTAAAGGAAGTAAATGAAATTCTACCCTGAACAATTATTCTTTATCTCCCCATATTAAATTCTATCCACATAAAATAGAAAATAGCAAATTAAAAAGGAAAAATTTGTAAACTGTCACTTTTTTTTTTTTTTTTTGCTGAGATGGAAAACCAAAAATAAATATATGTAGGCATATGCACACATTAAATACATAAAAAGAGAGAGGTGGCCAACTTTTATTTACTGGCCCATATAGAAAAGTTACAAATAGACAAAAGGTTTACTTCACATGGGTGGGCATGTGATGTGAATGTACACTTACATCTGTTGTCTACCATGTGGATTAACCTCTACATTTATCTGGCACCAGCTAAGCAACCACCAAGTGGATTCTTTTTTTTTTTTTTTTTTTACCCTTTCTTCTTAGGAAAAAAAAAATTATATTCATTTTTTTATAAATTATATTTCCCTTTTTCAACCCCTTAATTTATTTAGCATAAGCATATACATCATACTTCACATATATTCTAAAGGAACACAAGAAAGGAGAATTTGAGAATACATAGTTCTTTTAAAGTTCTTTTTCTTTTTTTTTTTTTTTTTAAAAAAAAATTCAGTTTATAATAGGTAATAATCACTTGAATGTGACCCATCAAGTTGTAAAATAATGTTACAATCACTCATTTTGCTTTTATCAACTATTATGATATTGGTTTGTCACTTTTCCTATGGGCTGTCCTACTTTAGTTTATTAACATAAATAAATAAATATAAATATATATATAAAAGCAGACTACAAATAATATGAGGGTTATCATCACAATGATACTGTGATTGAGCTTAAATTCATATATAATCACATCAATAGAACCTTCTATAGTGGCATGTTCAACCTCTTCCCATTATTGTTTCCCTTTTCATGTTATACTATATACTAATATACAACACCAACTCAAAGACTTTACTCTCAAAAAAAAAAAAAAAAACCCCAAAGACTTTAGAGAAATTAAAAATTTTTAAAATTAGATGCGATTATAGAGTAAATCGCAATTGATTACAAGCATGTGCTAAAGATTGTACAATATTGATATCATATAGTATGGTGTCTGCAAGTACTTAATGCCACTAAAGTTGTATCATTGGAACATGAGAACATGTGCGTGTGAAAGTTAAAAAACCCTAATTAAACGATCCCAAGATGACTAATTATAGTAGTTAATTAAACCCTTATAATAATTAGTGAAGTGATTAGGAAAATCCCTGCCTCCCAAAATACGCATTTTAGTGAAATGAGTCACTGTTGAATGGACCCCACAAAGGCCTAAAGAGAAAGCACTCAAAAAGCCCATATTGAACAAAGAAGGGTGGAGGCCCCCATTTGCCCACAAACAACAACTTACAATATTGGAGGTAGAAAAAAAGAAATAGTAACAAAAATCCATGTTCCTCTCACATCCACTTCTCTACTTTTTTTTGTTTAAAAAAAAAAAATCGCTTCTATATATATATATATATATATATATATCCCCTTTTATTACTTATTTCACTACTACAACTACTACTACTCACGCTCATGTCCACTTCTATTGACGTGAGACTCTTAAATGGATAACAAGATAAGCCTTTTGCTAAATGACTTTTGTGTTTGGTAACACTCCGTAGGTTAACTTCCAAACGGCCCACAAATAAGGCAAGGCAAATAATAAAGTATTTTTATTTTCTTATACAACATCAATATTTAAATTAGATGAAAGTTACGCAGAATTTGAACTTTCGACTTTTTAAATTGCAAGATAGGCACTCAGTTATTAAATTATTAATGATAACTCCAACAAAATAATATATATCTTAGCAAATGCATAAAAATCCCGCAAATTCCCATTAATAGTGAGCACTATGTGTATCCAAGTAAAAAGCAAATGATCAATACCAAAATCGAACCATAAAGAGTATGTGTATGACCAACAAATGCATTAAAATCATCAGTCACCCTATGAATTGTTAAGATCCCCATAAAGTGCAATTCAGCTTTGCAAATATGTACGAGTGCTACTAACAAGAGTGATGCTCTCACGCCAGATAAAGGAATGAAAATATATGTTATTTAATCAAAGGTTATTTTGACCCTTCTTTTTTCTCCTTCATAGCTTTTCTCTGAGCACTTTTTTTGATGTGATGTGAGACTCTTGAATTAGTGGCTGTCTGGCTGATTGGGCAAGGAACAAACTGCCTCCTCCTTCTCATTCCTTCCTACCTACGGCTTTGGTAGTTTGTATGTCCTCAGAGAACCCATTTGGGAATTTTTAGTAATTTCCTTTCAATTTGGCAATTTCCAATTACCACATGCCATAGATAAGAGTCCTATGATAATAAAGATTTATGCAAGATTTTGTTACATTATAAGAGAAACTATGCAAACAAAATTTTTTTTTTCTTTAAAAAAAAACCCATTTTTCCCACTTTTTGTTTTAAAAATACATACAAAGGTAATTACAGAAAGTCTAATTGACAAGCAAATCTCAAATTGTGGATTAAGAGATTAACATTTTTGGGCTAAATCTATTTCCTTATAGATTCATTAGATGAGTGAAGTGATTTTAATATAGTATGCAACCATTCATAAAAAAAAAAAAAAAAGAAAGAAAAAATTAAAGTCGAATTGCGTAATAGAATATTATATCGAAACTCAGACTTTATTTAATAGATATATTCAAAAAAAACTAAAAACGGTTAGAGAAAAATTCCTTCCTTCTGTGTTCTCTCAAACTGTCTAACCAATATAATGCTTTGGATGATGTGAATTGGATCAGTTTGTTCTCAATTGAAATAAGTTTTCATGTGAAAAAGTCACATGTAACATCAGTTGAGTAAAATGTGCACGGAATGTTTATTAAGCAAGTAATATTACACGGCATTAATTTGTAATTTGTTTCATAAGTATATGTGTTCACATTACAAGTCATGACAATTCCAAACAGCACCCTTTTGCGAAAAAAAGATTTTCATTTACCATTGGATATATATAT
>CATIWR010012366.1:0-14297 GCA_949677035.1 Omphalea diandra
CATAGAGACACATGGAACACAGGTTGTTGGCTGAATTCCAACTCTCTCTCCTTGCGTCATATACATACATTTGATAGGAACTAGTTATGGTCAATGGTCCTGACATTAGTTAACACATGTGTACATTAAATGGGATTATATATGTATGATGAATAAACCTTAATGTGTATGCATTTCTGAACATGAAATGCCATGATTTGCAACTGAAGACGATAGTTACAATTGGTGGTATTAGAGGATTTAAGCACACGCGGGGCAAACGTGTAAATCCCGGTATGTATGACATCGCGGGGCTGATGGGCAAATCCCAGCTGTTGAGTGCTCTGATAGGTACCAGCTGTAGCCACGTTGTGACGTTACAAATTGTGGTATCAAAGCTAATTTACAAATGAGAACAATTGATGTCACAGTTATTGGTTTGACAAATGAATTTAGATGTTACAGTTTTGGTATCAGAGAGGGCTCAAGCATATGCGGGGTAGACGTGCAAATCCCAGAGTGTATGACATCATGGGGCTATCGGGCAAATGCCGAATGTTGGTGCTCTGATAGGTACCAATTGTAGCATTACAGATTGTGGTAACAAAAAAAAAAGTATCAGAGCAACATGATTTGTAAACACAATTAGTCGTTACATGGGATGTGTTCTAATGTGGCATGGTAAGGTAATTGCATATGCATCTAGACAATTGAAACCTTATGAATTATCTTATCTGGTACATGACCTAGAACTTGCTGCCATTGTGTTTGCTTTGAAAATATGGAGACATTACTTGTATGAAGAAACATTTTAGATATTTACATATCACAAGGGCTTGAAGTATTTGATGAGCCAAAAAAATTAGACATGAGACAGAGGCAGTGGTTAAAATTGCTAAAGGATTATGATTATACCATTGAGTATCACCCAAGGAAGGCAAATGTGGTTGTTGATGCTTTGAGCAGGAAATCAAGAAGCGGTATAGATCATTTATAGGTATTCCCATTATCTTATTTAGTTCAATTACGAGCTATGAATATGCAACTAAACATACAAAAGAATGGGATATTGATTGTTAATTTTCAAGTGAGACCAATGTTGCATGATCGAATTAAAGAAGCACAGGGTAAGGATCCAAAGTTACATAAAATGATTGAAATGGTAAAACACGGGAGACATGGAGATTTTGATATTTGAAATGATGCCTTGATGTTGGGTTCTCGTATTTTTGTGCCTAATGTTGATAACATGCAAAGAGAAATCCTAGAAGAATCATATAATGCTCCATATGCCATGGATCTAAGAATGATGAAAATGTAAAATACCTTGTGATCTCATTTTTGGTGGTGTAAAATGAAGAAAGATGTAGCAGCATATGTTTCAACATGTTTGACTTATCAACAGATCAAAATGGAACATTAAGCATTTGTTGAAAAATTAAAACCATTGATGATTCCAATATGGAAATGGGAAAGAATAACCATTGACTTTGTATATGGGTTACCGAGGACTTTGAAGAAGAATGATGCTATATGGGTGATAATTGATAAAGTAACTAAGTTAGCTCACTTTTTGCCTATTCGGTGGGGTAGTTCACTTAAGAACTTAGCCAAGAAATATGTGGATGAAATTGTCAGATTACATAGCGTTCCATTGTCCATTATATCATATAGAGATCCAAGATTTACATCTCGATTTTGGGTAAGTATGCAATAGGCTTTGGGTACCAAGTTGAGTTTTAATACTGATTTTCACCCTCAGACAGATGTGTAATTAGAAAGGACAATTCAGACACTTGAAGACATGCTTCGAGCTTGTGTGATAGAGTTCAAAGGTGCATGAGATGAATATATTGCCTTGATTGAATTTACTTTTAATAACCATTATCATAGCAGTATATAGATGACATCATATGAAGCACTATATGGAAGAAAATGTCGAAGTCCAATCTATTAGGATGAAGAAGGGATGCGTGTTTTAGAAGGGCCAAAACTGGTGCAAGACACTATAGACAAGGTGAAGGTAATCAAAAGCAAACTTAAAGCAGCACAAGATAGGATAAAAGCTATGCAGACAAACACATAAGAGAAATGGAATATGAGGTGGTAGACAAAGTGTTCCTTCGAGTTTCACCATGGAAAGGAATAATTCGATTTGGAAAGAAGGGGAAATTGAGTCCTCGGTACATAATACCCTATGAGACCCTAGAAAGAATCGGTCCATGGTCTTACAGGCTAGCACTACCATTTAAGATGGCTCAAATTCATGATGTATTTCATGTGAGTATGCTAAGAAAGTATCTGTCTGATCCTACACATATACTTAGGGATCTAGCAATAACAATTGCAGATGATGTAAGTTATATTGAAGAACTAGTGGAAATCATCGATTATAAGACAAAACAGTTACCAAATTAAGAAATTCCTTTGGTTAAGGTGTTTTGGAGAAACCACTCATAAGAAGAGGCTACATGGGAAACTGAAGAGAACATGAAACGACAATAGCCACATTTATTTATAGGTATTGAATTTCGAGGACGAAATTCTTTATAAGAGGGGAAGAAATGTAACATCCCTATCCACATTCATTAGCATTATCACATGACCATATTCATTACATAAATTATATGAAATCCTATATGAACATATGCATTAGATAAATGATCATTTAGATATGTGAATTAGATAAGCACGACGATGACACATGCACCATTGCATTTGGGACACTTGAACATATATGTAGTGCTTGTATAGTTGCATAACAAATTGTTTTATGTTGTATGCTTATTATAGCATCATAAATAATGGTGTTATGGAGCTTATTTTAAAGTATAAGGAGCATCTAGGAATTAAGAGATGGATGAAGGTGCTTAAGGAGTGAAGAATAGGGACTAAAAGAGGAAAGTGAACCTCTAACCAATAGAAATGCAACACCATGATTTTATCTTGTTGCAATAGGCTTACAAGTGGAATTTTTGACCCTTTAGATTCAGAATTAAGGGGTTAGATATGAGTTATAGTAGAAGAGAGAGAGATAGAGCTAAGGAAGAAAGAAAGAAGGGAAAAAGAAGAAGAAGGAGAGGAAGAAGTATGGGTTGTCTAGGAAAGAGTCCTAAGGTTTTCTAATTCTAGGACAATAGGTAAATTAATTTATCTTCTTCTAAATTGAAATTAGCCTCTCATGATATGTAAATCATGCATGGCTAGTGAGAATTATGGAGCAATTAAGGTAGAGCTCTTAGATGGAAGTTGAAATTCAAGAAAACAAGAGCAGTTTGTGTTGGATTTTGCTGTTAGAGCAGGATTTTGTACCCACAATTTCATAACACCAGAAGAGGAATTAGGGAAAGTGAGAAATATAAATGTTATAGCTTTATATCCCATATAATTACATATGAAACAATTTTGCTTGATTTTGTATGTGTGAGGAGTTATGGCTCCTTCATTAGTGCTGGTTCACAACCAACCAAGATGACCTCAGTCTTTCTATGTTCTTATATTTTGATGGCCTTATGTTCTGATTTTGACAAGTTTAAAACATGAAATTTTTAGGGTTATATCCCCTCTAAATACTTGTAAACCAGTTTTGATTGATTTGTTGTGTGGAAAGAGATATGGCTCATTGATTGGGACTGACCCTGTACCCAGATGAAACCCTACGTTTCTTTTAATTCTGGTTTCCAAGAATTTGATGGCCATGGATTCAGAATTTGATAATGGTACAAAATTGAAAGTTTTATATTTATGTATGATATACGTGCCTGTGAAATATTGTTTCCAAATCCAACATGGTTATTGAGATATTGTCCCTTCATCATGACTGTTTATCAATATGTTACAAACCTGCTCACCCTGAGATTGGTCCTTTGTTTTAGTGACCTTATGGACTAAATTAGACAATGAATAAAACATTAAAAATGTTTCTTTATATGTTTTGTAACTGATGGTAGATTATTATTGCAATTGGATATGTATAATTTGAGATACACCTGAGAATGTAAGACCTACTCAAACTAAGATGACATTGCAATAAGGAAAAATTCAAAAATTCACCACATTTTATGTGTGTCTGATATTGGCCTAAGATTTGAATATATTGTATCATCATGTGTCTAGTTTGTTTTAAAAAAGGAATCAATTCATTTGGATAAGTATATCTAGAGTTATTGCTGAGAGAGTGTAGCAAGCTCAGGCTGCCATATAAGGAAAATATGCATAAACACTAGGTCTACTTGCATGAATCATGCCATAGATTGCATACCAAGCATTCATAATTATTTTGGCATTCTTATAACCATGTATGTATCAAATTTTATGATCTCAACACTTTAAAAAAGCCTTAGAGAGAGAGAAACAAACCTACAGTAAAGGTTGGTTACATCAAAAGGTGAGTAAAAACAATAATTAGATTATAATGTGTGTATGTGTGATAATTTTATGATGTGATTATGTCCTATTACATATATATGAGATTGAATTATTACATTTTACATGTGAATACAAGTCAAATAAGAATTATATTCTCTTAATAATTACTTGGTATACCATTGTTATGAACACTTGCATATGGAACTAAAAGGACATTGTGATCGGCTTGTCAAACACTTGCAAATCACATGGAAGATGGACTAATATGTCCCATTGGCATGAATTATTGATCAAATGGTTCACTTGTTATATGCTAGCCCAAAATCAAATGTCACTTGAATCATATGAATTCCCGGGAGTAGTGTTTACCTTTCATGGTCACGATAAAAATTAATCTATTGTACTTGCACTTGCATAATCAAATGTTATACTTGTAATGTATCCTGATGATATTTGATTGTTGTCTACGACATAAAAATCTAATTATTATTTTTATTCATTGAGTTGTGACTTACCAAATTGCAATTATATTTTTCAAATACCAAAAATAGGGATTGGACACTTTGGTACTTTGAGTTTTGCATTAAGACGCATGGACCACAGGTCGTCGGCTGAATTCTAACTCTCTCTTTCCTTGTGCCATATATATACATCTAGATAGGAACCAGTTTATAGTCACTATTCTTAAACATTAGTTAACATATATGTACATTAAATACATATTGGATTGTGTGTGTATGATGGATAAACGTTTATGTGTATGCATTTTCAAATGTGAATGCTGTGATTTGTAAATGAAAATGGTCGTTACACTACACTGTTGGTTCACCAATTATATGTTGTGGTTGCCCATGGGATATGTGTTGTGCATGAGAATGTGTAGGAGATCTAACTCTGTTAGTAGGTTAATCTCTTAATGGTTGGCATGATGCTTCTATGGAATGCAAATTGACTGACTCTTCTCTGCTTAGTGAGCCATGGGCACTACCATGACTGCCCTATGCTAATGCCCTATAGACATTTAAGACTATGCCATATGATAATGCATAATAATGCAAAAGTCATGTCATGTTCATATGTATGTACCTATGGAGCCTATCCCTACTCTGATACCAAAAACTATAACGACCATTTTCATTTACAAATCATGACATTTATGCCAAAAAATACATATGCATAAAAGGTTTATTCATCATACATACACATTCCAACATGTATTTAATGTACATATAGGTTAACTAATGTTCAAGGCTAGTGACCATAAACTGGTTCCGATATAGATATATGTACATGACACAAGGAGAGAGAGAGTTGGAATTTAGTCGACAACATGTGGTCCATGTGTCTCTATGCAAAAACTATATGCACCAAAGTATCCAAACGCTATGCTTCAGTATCTAAAATATGTAATTGTGATTTGGTGAGTAGCGACTTAATGAATAAAAACAAAAGACTCTTATGGCACTATCAATAATCAAATATCATCAGGATACATTACAAGTATAACAATTGACTATGAAAATACAAATGTAATAGATTGATTGTTGTCATGACCTTGCAAGGTAACACTGCTCCCGAGAATTCATGCGATTCAAGTGACATTTGATTTTGCTAGCCAACATATAACAAATGAATCACTTGATTAATAACATGTGCCAATAGGACATATTGGTCCTTTTTCCATATGATTTGTAAGTGTTTGACAAGGCGGTCACAACTTCCTTTTAGTTCCATATGCAAGTGTTCATTTATAATGGTGTACCAACTAATCGTTAAGAGCATATAATTCTCACTTGATTTGTATTCACATGTAAAGTGTAACAATTCAATCATATAAACCATGTAGTAGAGCATAATCATATCATAAAATTATCACACATACACATTAGAATCTAATTATGGTTTTTACTCACCTTTTGATGTGACCAACCTTTACGGTAGGTTTGGTTCTCTCTCTAGGGATTTCTCAAAGTGTTAAGATCTTAACATTTGATATATATACATGGTTATAAGTATGTCAAAGTGGTTATGAATGTTTGGTATGCAACTATGGCATGAGCCATGCAAGTGGAACTAGTGTTTCTGCTTGTTTTCCTTATATGGCAGCCTGACCCTGATACATTCTCACAGTAATAACTCTAGATATGCTTATCCAATGACTTCACTCTTTTTGTTTTTCAAATAAACATATTCAAAATTTAGGTCAATGTAAGACGCATAGAAACTATGGTGAATTTCTGAATTTCGTCTTGTTTCAATGTCATCTCATTTTGAGTAGGTTTTACATTGTTAGGTATATCTCAAATTGTACAAGTCCAATTGCAAAAATGATCTATTAGAAGTTATAAAACACATAAAGGAATAATTTTCATGTTTCACTCATTATCAAATTCAGTCTATAAAATCACCAAAACAAATAACCAATCTCAAGGTGAGCAGGTTTTCAACATGTTTACAATCAGTCATAATGAAGGGCCAATATCTCAACAACCATGTTAAATTTGGCAAAAATATTTCACAGGAATGTATAACAGACATAAATATAAAACTTTCAAGTTTGGTACATCATTAAATTTTCAATCTATAGCCATCAAATTCTTAGAAAACAAAATTAAAAGACAGATGAGGTTTCATCAGGTTCAGGGCCAGTCACATTCAATGAGCCATATCTCTTTCCATGCAATAAATCAAGCAAAACTACTTTATAGGTACTTAGAGAGGATATGCATCTACCAATTTAATGTTTTGTACTTTGTCTAAATCTGAACATAAGGTCATCAAAATATAAGAAAACATAAAGATTAAGGTGATTTTAGTTGGTTATGACCTACCCTTAATGAAGGAGCCATAACTCCTCACATACACCAAGTTAAGCAAAAATATTTTACATGAATTTATATCGGGCATAAAGCTACAACTTTCGTATTCCCTAATTCCTCTTCTAGTGTTACAAAATCGTGGGTACAAAATTATGCTCTAACAATAAAACCAACAGAATAAGCTTTTATTTCTCTTGGATTTCAACTTCCATACATGGGCTCAACCTTAAATACTCTATAATTCTTATTATCCATGCATGATTAACATGCTATGAGGGAATAATTTCATGTGGGAAGAAGAAAAATTAACTTACTTATTTTCCTAGAACCATAAAACTTAGGATTCCTTCCTAGGCAGCTCACTCTTCTCCCTCTTCTTCTCCTTCTTCTTCTTCTTCTTCTTCTTATTATTATTCTTCTTCTTCGTTTCTTTCTTTCTTCCTTAGCTCTCTCTTCTTCTACTGCCCCTCATGTTTATCTTATCTATTCTGATCCTAAAATCATGGTGTCTCTTTTCCATTGGTTAGAAGTTCACTTTTTCTCTTTTAGTCCCTCTTCTTCACTCCTTCATTACCTCCATCCATCTCCTAATCCCTATATGCTCCTTATGCTTTTAAATAAGCTCTAAAACATCATTATTTATAATACTATAACATGCACACAATATCAGATAATTTTCCATGCAACTACCCAAACATTACATATATGCTCATGTGTCCCAAATGCAATGGTGTAAGTGTCATCGTCGTGCTTAACCAATTTACATATTTAAATGATCATTTATCCATTGCTTATGTTCATGTAAGAATGCTAATAAATATGGATAGAGATGTTAAACATAATATTTAGCTCAAACTAGAAAGCTTTTCGAACCCCCCGTTGGTGGAGTCCAACACATGTTTTGAGATCTTAAGAGTTTTGCTCAATTCAAGTCACTTAGTCCAATGCCTGTTGTGAAAATACAACACCTATTGAGAAATCAAGAACCATCCCCATTGTTAAATTATAATGCCCATTGCGATGTCCAATGTCCAAAGCCTATGTGATTGACTTATCCAATGCCTATTATAGTTGAGAAAAATGCCTATTATGAGATCCAAAAGACTTGCTTATTATTAGGGTGATATTCTAATGCCTGGTATGTTCCTTCAATGCCCCTTGCTAGAGCCATAATGCCAGTTGAAATATGGCAATATTTGTTGGATTGTTAAGCTAGTTTGTTTGATCTTTACTCTCTAAGACTTAGAGTTTTCAAACATAACTCTTTCTCCAATTATAATGGTTCCATGAATTAATGTCCCTACAAGAATTAACATAGATAATTTGGACAAAGGTTAGCTCTTAGATATGTTTGTGATTATCACAACAAGACTTAGAACCTAAAGGTTCAACACTCTCCTCCTTTTTTATGATGACAAATAATCTAGCAAAGTCAATAAATCTTACAAAACTAATAGGTGTGCATCATATAATGAAGTCAATAAGCATATCAACATGTTCAAACAATTTGAGTTACTAATAAGCGCACACATTATATCAATATGTTTTTAGCAATAAAAATATGTTCATATTACTCCAATATCAATATGTTCATATTACTCCCCTTTAAGCTCATATTATTATAAGTTCACATTTTATGTTACACCAATATTCTTCTCCAAATTGAGTTCAAATTTCTATTATCCCATTCTCTATATTAAGTTCACATTTCTATTATACCATTATCCTTCTCCCCCTTTGTCATTATAAAAAAGAAACATATAATAATAAAAATAGCAATTAAAAAGAGTAAAAAAGAATCAAATAGACAAAGAGTTAACTTTTATTGCAAATAAAAATGTTGTCCATTACATCAACTATTTTTGTAAACAAAGACAAAGGAAATAAAATAAATATGCAACATAAAGGAGTAAGGCTTTGAGATGGGAATGGAAAAGTTTGAGCTTAAGGTTCTAAGGATGGTGCTTCTCCTTGGACTCTTGTTCGTTAGGTTCATTAATTGTATCTGGTTCAGGTGGAACCTCTTGCAAGTTACCAGTACTTGGAGTCCTTGGTTGCAGTTCAATGCTTCTACTATCCAGTCTAATTTTGGTTGATGTCCTTCATATCTCTTTGAAGTTTTTGAACTTTTTGGTATAAATAGGTAGTGCAGGACTCAACTATTTGAATGACATTGGAAAGGGTTTCCAACTGCTCAAGCACCTTCTACTTAAAATGAGTGAGATATGGAGTATATGTAGTAGGAGCACTGGTTCTAATTCTTTCTATTGCAGTAATTCCTACCCTAATTACTTCTTCAACATCCTCATTTTCCTCTTCCTCATGCACTTTCTTGATCAGTCCAAAATCAAGCCTATGTAGAATCCTCATGCTTAAAAGCATCTTCTCACAAATGGACTCATTGTGAGGCAACTTTTCCAGCATTATGTCATTTTCTTCAAGCTCTTCTTCAGATTGGGGGATGACCTTTACGAATTTAACAATCTTTGTGATGTAGTGACCTATACAAACTCATTTGCCTTGTCCACTTACCCATCAATTCTTTGCATTAAGAGCAACAAGATATTTACCTCTGTTGTTAGTCATGCATTAGAGGTAGAATAGGTCAGTTATGATGCAGTTTCCATTGGATTGACCTCTTCCATTTATGTTCCCGGTGATGAACTTGATGGCAATCCTTAAGCTTAAATTTTTATCTTGGAAGCCTTACTATTATTATTGTTGTAGTTACTCCTTCCATCGATGATGGATTTCCAAAATTGGTTGACATCAATTTGGAAGGTTAGAGGAGGCTCAGTTAATCCAAACATTATAGCATCAAAGCACTTTGCCAAGTCATTTGGTCTAAGGCTGCTCTTCTTTCTAAATAACCTGAATTTTATTGATCCTTCTTAGGCATACACATTGTAGTCACTGCCTAACACTTTTAAGGTGTTGAGGAACTCCATAGTGAGTTCAAGGTAGGAGGGTTCTCTAATATGGTAGAATAGTTCCCATCTTATCCCAACCATTAGCTCTTCCAACTTTCTAGCTAGTCCATATCTTTATAGGTTGTTCCATTATAAGAATTTACCACCTCCAAAATGACTCTTTAGTAATTTAAGAGCTAGTTCATTCTCCTTTTCACTTTTGAGATGGAATTGCTAAACTAAGGGAGGTGTGTGCTCTATTTCAACGACCTTCCCTTTCCCTTTTGATTTTTAGCCAAATTTGAATTTCTTAGATTATTGATGTGTTGTAGAGGGTTCTGTAGCTCTCTTATTCTTTTGAGCTATCATTGATGCTAAGTTTTCCTCAATTTTAGAGCTGGAGTAAGATGGTTGGAGGTTCTTTCTAGCTGGTTGCTTGAATCTTTTGGTGGAGTCTAGTTTGGGTGCCATTTGATTAAGTAAGTGAGTGTTTGATGCAATGAAATATGTAAAGACCAATAATAGAAATTGAGAGAAAAAAGTAGAAAGCAAAGCAAGGAAGAAAGTAAAATAATTTTTGAGCTAGAAAAGGTTTAAATAAAAGTTCAACAAGCTCTGTTGTTTTAAAAATATGACAATTGGGAGTGCTCAACGACTTTTATGATTTAGGCAATGGCGGTTGGACATGACTATTAACTTGCTCTTGCAAGTGTTCTTTAGCAAACGATGGTGGCTATTTACAATGACCATTAGGTGAAGAACAATAATCATTAGAGATTCACAACGATCATAGAGACTAACATAATCAAAATTAAGAAACTCATAAGTAACACAATGGTCATTGGGAGAAATGCAATGGCCACTAGCCATGTTTTTCCAACAAAACTTAGTTCAAAAATAATTTTAAAACTTAGCTAGTGAATGCTATTAATCAAACTCAATGATATAATCATGAATGTAATTAATATATGGACAGTTTGATCAATATCATACCTAATTAATATTAGTTCTCTTTTGATTAATCACATCTTTTCATCACAAAGAGGTTTAGTAAAAATATATGACAATTGATGGTCAGTATCAACAAATTGAAACACAATATTACCATAGTGCATGATCACTAAGAAAGTGATGTCTGATGTCTATATGCTTGCTCCTAAAATTTGTCTAAGAATCTCATATAACATTCACATAAGCAAACATTAGAGCACCAAATATGATATCATTTAAATATATTTATACTAATAATAGGTCCCCATTCTTTTCCTTAGAAAATAGAGTTGTGTCTACTAAACTTTTGGAGAAATCTTTCCCTACTAGAAACTTGCTTAACCTCTTATACTAATCTCTTGAAGCTCAGTTCAAGCCATATAGGGCTTTGGTGAGCTTAAACACACGGTTAGGAAAATAATGGCTTCCAAAACTAGGGGTTGTTCAATATACACTTTCTTATCAATGTACCTAATTAGAAAAAGCACTTTTGACATTCATTTGATATGACTTAAAATTCATGTGAGATGCAAATGCACATAAAATTCAAATAGCTTTAAGTCTAGCTACAGGTGCAATAGTCTCATCAAAGTCAATTCCCTTTTCTTAGTTATAGCCTTTGGCTACTAACTGACCCTTATTCTAACAATAATTCCTTGTTCATTAAGTTTAGTTCCAATAATGGAATGATTATGAGGTTTAAGAACTAAAGTCCATACTTTATTCCTCTTAAATTGATCGAGTTCTTATATAGCAAGAACCTAATGTTCATCTTTAATGGCCTCACCTAAGGTCATAGGCTCTATAAGGGAAACAAAGTAAGATTGGTACATGCATTTCTAAAACATGATCTAGTTTTGCCGAACTTGATGGATCACCAATGATAAGATCTCTTAGATGATCTTTCTTGAAAATCCAGTCCCTTTCAAGCTGAATTTGCTCTTCATTAGGAGTACGAATCTTTATTTCCTTTAGTTATTATGTCTTGTGGCTTATCCATATTAATTCCATGTTTTCCAATGTTTAGCTCACTCATAGGACCTGTAAGATCATCAATATCTTCTTCTTTTCTTGAAGAAGTAGGGTCAGATTCATCAAATACAATATACATAGGCTCTTATACAACAACTGTTCTCCTGTTGAAGACTTAATACCCTTTCTAGAAGTAGAGCATCCAAGGAAATTTCTTTCATCGGTCTTGTAGTCAAATTTGTTATAGTTATCTTTAGTGTTTTAAATAAAATACTTGCAATCAAAGACTCTAAAATATGTAATCTTAGGCTTTTTATTATTCCATAACTCATAGGGAGCTTTCTTTAACAAGGGTCCCATCAAGACTCTATTTAAGATAAGTGTTTATAGCTTTAACCTAAAAATACTTTGAAAGATTGTATTCATTAATATAGTTCTAAGCATTTCTTAAAGAGTTATATTCATCATTTCTGCCACACCATTCTCTTATGGTGTTCTAGGAGTTAAGAAGTTGTGTGAGATACCATAATCATCACAAAGTTATGAAACATAGCATTCTCAAACTCTCCTCCATGGTCACTTCTAATATAAGAGATTTTCAAATCCTTTTGGTTTTGAATTCTCATGGCAAAGTTCTTAAAAACATCAAAATAAGAATCCTTATGAGGAAGGGACAAGACTTAAATGTATCTACAATAATCATTGACTATAATAAATGCATAATGCATGCCTCACAAGCTAGATACTCTAATGGGCCTAAATATATGCATGTGAAGCAATTGTAATGGTTTAGAAGAACTTACCTTGTTCTTGGATTTGAATGAAGATTTAATTTGTTTACATTTTTAACATGCTTCACAAACTCCTTCCTTTAGGTAGACCTTCAGGCAAGTTTATTCTCTTCAACTTATTGAGGAGTTCCATACCAGTATGTCCTAGCATTCTATGCCAAGTTTTACCTTCATCCTTTGTAGAGACTAAACACTTTGTATTGTGGTTAATGAGAGAATTTAAATTAATCACATAAATATTATGAACTTTTCTACCAATAAACAAAGTTTTATTGTCACTCATCCTTGACACATAACATGCTCGTGGTTCAATCATAACTCTTAGGCCTTTGTCACATAACTAACTTACACTTAGCAAATTATATTTGAGTCCATCAACTAGTAGTACTTTATCAAGGATAGGTAAGTTGTCATTCTTGCCAACTTTACCCATGTTAATGATTTTGGCTTTGCCATTGTCTTCAAAGACACATTTCCAAGTCCTTCAATTTTCTCCAATTATATGAAGAACTTCCTTTCTCTTGTCATGTGCTTCGAACATCCACTATCAAAATACCACTCTTGCTCTCTAACTTGGGATTTCAAGCACATCTGTAAAATAAAGATAGTTATGTCTTAGGTATCCAAGCTTTATTGGGTACTAGGGGTTAGTTCTTGCCAATTGCTCATCATGCCTTCTAAAATGGTAGTTGTGACATCCCATTTACTAATTATTCCTAAAGTAGGTGCATTAACTTATTCATAAAACATGGAATACTAAAGTGACACAACATCATTAAAATACTCTCATCTATCCATTGTCATTAAAAGACCTTATTTCAATTATATTATTTTTTTTACACTATGTATTTTATTTCACAACATAGTAACTATTTACAATAAAGTATACATGGCTAAACAAATTTAAATACTAATTGACTGCATATTGGTCCAACCTTTATTATATTGCTAGATGATAACTTTGAAATGTAAACTAGATGCAATCTTAGTATACTCTTCCTGAAAGAAAATTTAATGCAAAAAAGTGAGCTTACATACTCAGTAAGTAAATGCGTAACGATATTTCAATCTCAAATAACATAGCAACATTTAAATATAAATAACTCATCATCATATCCCATGCACGAAATAAAGAGTTTTTGCTCATAAATCCCACACAGGCTATCAAATGTTATTGTCACACAGGCTATCATATATTGTTATCACATAGGTTATAGATGTCACTGACACAGAGGCTTTCATATTTGGTTACCACATAGGCTATAAATATTGCTGTTGTCACACCCCATTAAATCATCATTAATTACTCTAAGTCTATCCATTATAAAAAAAAAAACCTTAAGTCAATGATCATTTATTTATCATAATCATCTTTCACACAATGTCTCTTGTTCACAACATAGTCATTATTTACAATAAAGTATACATGACTAAACCAGCTGGAATACTAATAGACTGCATACTGGCCC
>CATIWR010012370.1:0-34761 GCA_949677035.1 Omphalea diandra
TTTTCCTTGCACTCTCTTGAAGCTGTTGTAATGGTTTGGCAAGCTCTGATCTCAAATGTATTTGCTCACTAGATTTATCTACAGGAATGAAGCAACTTGCAAGAGCTGCAACTTGGTGATGATCAAGATCATTGAAGGTACTTGATAAAAAATGTCATATCAAATCATTATTATAGGCAGATGGATCAATCGAAATAAGGTTGAGCATTAACCAGGCTGGGTTCAGCTCCAAAAGCCATGACCATTAAAGCATGAACGAGAGCAACAATGACTCTTTTCCAAGTCAAGCTCGGCAAGTGCCAAGTTGTACAACCCAGCTTCTTTAAGATAATATAGTGTTACCTAAATCAAATATAATATTTTAGGTTGAGATAAGAAATTCAATATCATGAAGTTGCTATAGCAGATCATGAATATGTGTCATGGTTTTAAATAACGGCTGTTACATTACAGTCGTCATGTAACAGGATTTTGGCCTTCCACTAGTGTTATACCCATTATATAACGAGCAAATTTTCTTTTTCTAAATATAACAGCCACTACAACCATTACATGACAGTAATGGTTACATAACCCTTAAGACTGCAATTCTTCTTTTTTTTTTTTTCCTTTCAATTTTCATTTTTCAAGCCATAAACACTTCTTAGGAAAAAAAAAAAAAAATTAACTGCTGCTGCTGTAAAGTAGATTTTTTTAATTAAATAGGAGCTTTTTACACTTCAAGAGTTGAAGGTCAATATTTATTTAAAATCGATGTTTATGTTTATCAGTTTGTTGTAATTCTTATTTTAGTGAATTATATAAATATTTCTTAGTTTGCAACATTTTGCAATTGTTAGCATAACAATTGCATAGCGGTTTACTGTTATTATATTATGGCCACGACAGCCCATCACCGTTGCACATGACAGCATCCGCGAATACAATTGCAACCACATTTTAAAACCATGATATATTTTCTACTGCTAACGAGTAAAACTTTCAGGTACTAGACTCACTTCAATTTTTTCTTTCAAAAAAAATTTCAACTAATAGTGGAATTCCAAGAAAAATAAAATAAAAAAAAAAACTGCAGGATCAAAAGAATTTGAGGCCAGCGTCCTTTCTATGAGCCAAAACTCCGAAACGAGTTAGCCTTGATTCTGTGCACCTAAAGGAAACAGCAACCTGCCCAAACAAACCCAGCCCAAAATGAAACAAGAGTCTGAGAGAACCAAACAATCAAAGATATGGTCATTGGTTCACCATTGAACATCAGTTCAGTGACAAGTAGTTCATCTCCTGTGTCTATAAAGCAGGCTGCCCTGCCTTTTAGCTGGACTACACCATCTGCATCTATATGGCCAAGCCTTTTCAACACTCGCGAACGGTTCTTTAATTCATCACGAAATTTTTGGACCTGGAAAATCAACCAAGAATCAAATCAGAACAAAAGGTAGACGAAAATACAAAAAGTGGAAATAATTTCATTTTAAAGTAGAAAAAACAAATGGTTGATAAAGAGCAGATGACAATTACATGCTTATAATATTCAACATCTATATTTCGTGCAAAAATTAAAATTCCAGTTATAGCCAAAACCACTATCATGGTCAAGCCATTGTGTGATCAGGGATCATCACAGGTGTCATCTAATGGCACAACCAAACATTATAGTTTTTTATAGCACATTTGAACAGGGGATTTGGAAATCCAGAAATTTGTCCAATTTTTTCTTTTCTATCATGTAATTTTAAATACTAGCCTTCTAAGGAGAAAGAGGAATTTATTCTAAAAAAAAGTAACCAAATTTCACTAAGGGCATTTGAAATTACACCCTTTTATCAGGTATTTATTCCGACTTAAACAAATAACAATCCTAATTTATTACTTTAAACTCCAAACAATGGACCTCTCATTTTAAAAGTAATTTAGTAAGGTAAACACCAAATAAACCCATCAAATTCAAATTCTATCTATCTAAATGCAGCCTAAACAAAACCAAATAAGTTTTAAAAAAACATAGATTCTCCAAACTCTGTCCAAAATTTAATGATAAAACTGAGAAATCAGCATAAATGCATATGTAGACGTACGTTACTTCTATTTTATAGTCATACCCATAACCAAGTTGAAAGCAAAATTAAATTAAAGACGGGCCTTTGTCACCTGACTATCAAAAGAATCATAATTTCAAAGAACAGTTTGCAATGAACCAATAAAGGGTAAAAGAGTAGCAAATTGTTACTCCAATTTTGAGGGGAAAAACTAAAAATATTGAATTAGCCTTGTGAGCTAGTTTTAGTTTTTGGCAACCACAACTAACTGTCATCCACCATAGAATATGGAAGGGAAACACAGCAAAAAAAATAAAAAGGAGAGAGAGAGGAATGATTGCCTTTTTTTGGACCTATATGGGCAACAGTTACCTATGTAATGATGCAAACAAGGAATCCAAGAACAGTAAAACAAGCTTAGATTTGCGGTCCAAATTTAATATAGGTTTTATTAGAGAAATTACAATGTTTCCCAGTCTTTTAAAATCTATATTTATATGTTTATTTGAATAAATTAGTTGTGAGATCAGCATTTTTACTACAGGTTCACCGCAATTTTGTAATTTCCAGCTCGGCTGGAAAATCTGTCCAGATTTATTAGAGTTCTTATATTTATTTTAGGCTTAATGTCAAAAAAATAAAAAAAAAAAGCAGACTTTTTCGTGTTTTCACAGTTATACCTAAACCTCTCAAACATGCAGTTTCACCCAAACCTGAAACCTACCTGTGTCAAGTATGCCGATAGTCAAAATTAGGAGGAAAGACTTGTGCAATTTGCTGACATGGCTATTAATAGTGGGATCCAGAATCAACCGAATTTAGAGGGGAAAAAAAGATAAAAGTCCTCTCTCTCTCTCTCTCTCTCTCTCTCTCTATATATATATATATATATATATATATATATATATATATATATATTCACAAGCATGAACGACGGGTAAACTTTTAAATCAACCAAAATACCCTTAAAAGGAGGGATATATTTGCAATTATTATTATTATTATTATTATTAATGTATAATATGATTTTGATTTCTAATAGAAATTTGGATCCTACTTCTATCTATTTGGATTAGATAGACAGACTAGCAGTAGAATTTGGCATCTCATAGAAGTTTGAAAACAATGCATCAATGCAATTACTATAGTTTTTAATAGAAGTTTGGATCTACTTCTATTTGGATTAGATAGATGGATTAGTAGTTGAATTTGATTTCTCATAGAAATTTGAACACAATGCATCAATGCAATTATTAACAGTGTGGTCAAAAGCGCACCAAACGAGTCACTAAAATAGCTTGACGCGTCTACAGTTTTTGTTGCACTTCATGTAAGAAGCGATTAGTTGTGATTTTTTTTTTTTTTAACATTTGAGCTTTATGGCGGCAGTTTTATTTTTATTAGTTAATTAGGACATCACTTACTTGGGGTGAAGTAGTCCTTTAAAATCTAGGCATTATAATTTCAGATAGAATAGAAAAGGTCTTGTATGATAACTGCTCTTTTTTATTCTTTTTTTCTTTGTATTGACAGTTTTTGCTTTTATTAGTTAATTAGGACAATATTTACCTAGGGTAAAATAGTCATGTATAACCTAGGCATAATAACTTAAGATAGAATAAGAAATATTTTGTACAGCAGCAACTCCATTAGTTTTAAGTACTAGATTCCTGAACAATTTCATAGATTTTTTTTTAATATTATATGTTAGAGTTTTATTTTCCCATACTTCTTACAAGTTTTGATTATCATTAGATTTATGTTCGCAAAAGTTTATGTTTTTTGGCATATATATTTTTAATTATTTCTTTTTAGAATTTTGCTCCTTGCTTTATTCAGGAGAGCGCTTTTTGTGCGCTTTGTGCTTCAAGACGATAGGAAGGCAACTCACCTTAAGTGCGCCTTTCACTTTTAACTACAATAATTAATACTATTATTATTATCATTATTAATTTATAATTTGATTAAAGTATTATTATTATTATTATTGTTGTTGTTGTATAATTTGAATTTGGTTTCTAATAGAAGTTTAGATCCTACTTTTATTTGGATTTGGTTCAATGGATTAATAGGTAGAATTTGGTTTCTAATGGAAGTTTGGACAAAATGCATCAATGCAATTATTATTATTATTATTATTATTATTATTATTATTATTATTATTATTATTATTATTATTATTATTATTATTATTGTATAATTTGAATTTGGTTTTTAATAGAAGTTAGATCCTACTTTTATTTGGATTTCGTTCAATGGATTAATAGGTAGAATTTGGTTTCTAATAGAAGTTTGGATCCTATTTTATATTTGGAAGTAATCATATCCTACTTCTATTTGTACGAGGTTGCATGGATTAATGTGTAGTGTTTCATATAAAACCACTAGGTTTATTTTTATAATTAGTATTTGATTTTGATTTATTTTGTACAAATAATTAAAAAATTTTAAAAAACCTAAATATAAAAAATGAAAACACTTAAAATTAAAAAATTTTAAAAACAAAAACACATGCAATGCAAGTACTACAAAAACTTGTGTATGCGTGTGTGCATGTGTGGGTGTGCGTGTGTATGCTACAGATATGTCTTGCCAAAGTAATTATCCTTTGATATATATATATATATAGCAAAAGATAACTATTTTGGATAGACATAATTCCCCTAACCTCAATTTTGACCATTGGTGTGATGCCTTTGGAACCTTGGTGGCGACCCTAAGGAAGTTTAGGCGTGAAGCCTAGATTAAACCTTTCTTTTATTGTTCACTGGTACTAGTCACAGAGGTACAATCCTGTGAACAGCCCCATAACCTTTTCTTTCTTGACTCATTTCGCTACTTTGACCTAATCCATGCAAACTCTCGCTGCTCATCTAAATTCCTACCCATCCTAGCTTCAAAATGAACACCTAAAGCAAGCCTCAAATCTGTCCTGCATCACTTAATAGCCATAACTGCAGTAAAGTATGAAATAAAAAATTTTAAATATTCTTTCAAGTAACAGGGGTAATAATAATTAAGGCCAAAATTCCACTAGAAGACAGCATATAGAATAGAACTTTTTCAATCCATGATTTTTAATGCAGAAGCATATGCACAGTCAATATCTCCGAACATATTTTCTAGTTTCTCTTATCGAAGTCCATTAATAATAGAAGAGAATCAAAAGGGAAAAAACCACTAAGGGAACAAAACTCAGGCAGGTCCATTTAGAAAGACAAAGGAATAATTACTACTGAATGCAGCTACTCACGATAATCTATTGATACTCTAATAATGGTGGCCAACCTCCCAGTGCCAGAAGAAACCCATGGAAATATTTCATTGCATAATACTATAAACGTGGTTTGATGCTTTAATCAAAAGGATACTTTTAAGAAGATATAATGATATAGAAATTCCAAGGCTTCTATGTGTTCAAATTCTAGCACCAACTTTACATGTTACGAATGAAATGCATAAATTGATACATTTGTTGCAATCATACAGAAACAGATAAGCCACTTGGTAACCTGCTCATTTGCCTATGTGCCTGTAAATTAAAATAAACAACACATACATCAAACTGCACCCTTCCTTCTTATGACGTTGCTCCTCCAAGTGAACTCCAAATGACAAAATACAGAAGAAAGAGATAGAAATAGAAGGAGGAAGATGGCAAAATTGCAGAATCTGAATCAACTTTCCCATGTACTTGTGGTTGACATATGTTCATAGGAAACAAATGTGGAGTTGGAAAAACCACAAGCAGTTTATGAGCTTCATTTGCTGTCTTAATCATAGCTACTGACCTAACTCACAGTCCTAGTGATGTTGATGTGGAGTTCAAATATCCTACAAGTGTGGTCTGGACTTTATATTAGGAATTAATTGGGATATTAGTAGTTTCTAATCTTTTTAGAGTTACATTTACAGGTCTTTTTAAATATATAAAACGACTGGTTTAGCATTTTAAGTTTCAATGGCAATTTTTTGAATTCTATCTTTGCTGGAAAATCAGTCTAGATTTCATTAGGAATATTATGTTTGTTTTAGGGTCTTAATTAGAGTCCTTATCGGTTTTAAAACGCATTAATTTCCTTTTCAGTTTTGTTTGGGAGTCCAATCCTTGGAAGGATTAGAACTATTTCAAGAATCCTTTAGCTTAAAGGTTTAGGATTATTTAGTTACCTATGATTGTAATGCTTAGTTTTCAGATTTGGAGTTAATAAAAATTACCAACAATTATGCTTTCAATTGAGTTCTGTGATGCAATTTTTCATCCAACAGTGTGATGCCTTTGGAACTTCGAATGTGATGTCTAAAGATGCTTAAGTGTGATGCCTAAAATCTTTTATCTTAATGTGCTACTGTTACGGCCATTAATTTACCCTACAAAGAGCCCCAAAAATCTTCTCATCTTGCTGATTTCAACTCTTAATCTTAATCCCTATAAACCATAGTTGTTCACCCAAGATTCTAACCCCCTAAATTCAGCCTAAATAACCCACCCTACAACCTGTCCTGGGTCACCAACTGATGCACATTAGCTGCAGTTACCAAGGCTCCTCCTTAGTCAATGCTTTCACCAATATATATTCTATGATATTCTTTATCTCCTAATTTGGTATTAATTTGCAACATTGACAACTAAATTTTTTTTATTATTGATTTTGAAGAATATGTCAAGATGGTTGGCCCTTTCATTCGGGCTCTTTTTGAGAAAGAAGAAAATGGGGAGAAGGGCAAAGGGGATACCCAGCAGCTAGAAAAAATTGATCATGGGATCCCCAATTTTGTTTCTCTGAACATGGGCCCCACACTCAATGTCCCTCGCATTTTCCCTTTCCACCCATTTTCTACCCTCTCTCAAACAAAGCTAGTTGTGTATATGATCATTTCATGTGATTTTGGTCAAGAATCTAAACCTTACAACGACAATTGAGGAAGATAAAGTATGTATGAAAAGAAAGCAAGGGCAGTGTTTAAACTTAAAGAAGCAACGAGTTTCTGATGTGGCTGTTTTTATTCAGCTCAACCACCACATCAGGAAGGCAACAGGTTACAGTTGGGCTTAGCTAGTCATGTAATAGAATTGATACAATTTAAATAGTTGGGGCATTTAATTGATAATGTTGGTACTTCGTGATAAAAATAAAAAACTAAAAAAAAATGAAAGTTCAAGAATTTTTTTTCATGTCATCAGGCATTTAAAAATCAAAAACGTTTTGATTTTCATATTGCGACACTCTCTCTCTCTCTCTCTACATATATATATATATACACACACACACACACAATAAAACCTCTACATAGTTATATTTTTGGGACCATGCTAATTTTATTAATTTTATTACTATGAAAATATTATAACTTAATAGAGATATAGGTATTAAATTTTATACACAAAATATACATTAATAAATGGTCCTTTGCTACAAGAAAAAAAGAATATAATTACGCATTTTCTAGCTATAAATGCAGCACGTTTAATTTGAAATTATTTATGAACATGTTTTCAATCTTATTCGTGAAATGATAGCAACGAGAGAAGATTTATATATTCCCAACACTATATAAATAAATATAAAGTCTTTTGAAATTAACTTGTGTATTTCCAACACTATATAGGTAAATGTAATAGTCTTTTGTTTGTTTCTTTTTTCAATGTATGTACATACTTTATTAATTAATTATATTAAAACACATATAGATAATGAAATATATAGTATAGCACTATCATCTTAAACTTTTAATGTAGCATAATATATATTTTTAAAATATACATATATAATTATATTACATATAGAGACATATTAAGATAGAACTTTAAAAAATTATGACTTATTACAATATAGAATTTATTCTTATTTACAACTAGTCCAAGTTTGGACCATAATTTTTTATTACTATATAGAAGTTATTCCTTTATAGAGTACTACTATGTAGTATATATATATTGTTCACATACGTATTACATATGTGTACAATACGTGTGTGTGTGTGTGTGTGTATATATATATATATATATATATATATATATATATATATATATACACATATATACATATGTATACATATGAATACATATAGAGAGAGAAAGAAATTGAAAGAGAATAATCAGATGCACTTCATGCAATCAGCTCAATCAATTTATAGGCCCAAGCCATCCTCTATTAATAAAATTAAAGAAAGAGTACATCTAGAAGGCTAGAAATGTCAAATCCTTATACAGGCAACATATATTATCCCCTCACTTTTAACTCAAGTTTCAGTCAGACTACTTGACAGAACATAAGAGAGGCAAATACCTGGGAATCCCGCATTTTTGACTTGAGTTGTTGAATTTCATGATTCACCTCTGCCTTTCTTTGGAAATTTCTGATCTGATTCACATCTTGACACTGTACAGAAAAAATCAAAGAAATTTGCTGGCTAGCATGACTTCTTTAAGCAACAATCATATTAAGATGATGGTAAGAGGAAGATTACATCATATGCCAAACCTTGTGCAGTGGATGGGCATGTAATTTCCTTTCCAGTTCCTCAATTCGGTTAACCAAATCAATGATTTCAGGATCCTCAATTTTCATATCCTGCTAATATAAATCATGAGATAAATAACAGCAATACTATCAGATAACAAATGCAAAACAATAAAATTGTTCACCAAAGAACAGAAAACAAAGAATTTAGAGCAAACATGAGAAACGCTGAAAATGGCAGTGGCACGATAACTATAACAACACTTAATTAAACCTAGTTGGCAACTGCTCTTGTACAGGTATAAAAGCTAGAAGGCTCTAAATGGGCTAGAGTCAAGACGCTCAAGTGTTGCAAACTAGTTAATTAAGATGCTAAAGCAATGAAAGCAAGCACCATTAGCATTTTGCGAGTCATCATTTTACAACCAGACTTTAAGCTAAAGCAAATATAATGAACACAAGATGCATTTGGATTCTATAATAGATAATCTTGGCATCCAGAGCTGAGGGGACACCCAACAACGAACCAAGAGATAGAAATGACAACAGGACATCAAAAGTGCCTTTCACTTTGTATAGAATTAACATTATCATCACTGAATGTTACCTTTACAGGATTAAGTTTTGGAAGACCTTCAGGAAATCGAGCTCCCAACTCCTGCACCGCCAGTAGTATACTTTGTCTTGCTTCCAGTGGTCGGAGATCAGAAGGGACAGATATTCTGACTTTACTTAGGGCAGAAATCAGAGGCAACTGAACAGGTACCTAAAGCAGATGAGAACAGAAATCATGATCTCCATTAGACTGAACCAAATACAGGAATTAATTGTTATATTATATATAACTACATGGCTGAAATTGTTTCAGTGGTGTGTCAGCTTACCACATGCATCTCACCCTTCTCTCCAGGCCAAGGTGGACAAGGTCTGGGCCGTGAACCACTCTCGCTTGATCCAGGTGAGCAATGAAGTAAAGTGTCCACTATATAGGAAGCAACGCATGATGACAATGTGCCTAACCCAGCAGCAGCTTTTTTAACAACATTTACCACAACTCCCCAACCCCAATCAGTTCCGCCTTCTCTCACCTTGATCTGCAATATAGACAAGCAATTTTGTGTAGAAAACAGAATACAAGTTGCATGCTGTCTGACCTTATTGTATCCTGAGAGATTATCCATTCAAAATCAATAACCATATGTTTCCCAACCTAAGCTAACACATGTAGACAAGTAAGTTTTCTAATCAAGTCCTCCTGAAAATTTCTTCATCCTCCCTCCCCCCCCTCTTTTCTCCTTCTCTTTCTCTGTCCCCCTCTTCTGTCTACGTGTATGCATGGTGCTCTGACACCAAAAAAAAAAAAAAAAAAGATAGACATGCATATATATCTTTTTCTACTATGTGCTTCTCAGACCAATTTTTTCTCTTCAGGAGAGAACATATGTTCCAAAACCTGAGCTGACACCTCTAGCAACATTAGGTTCCTACATATGCAAGCAAATATGTGAATACATATAAACATACATGTAGGTTTGTGTCTGAATTTGCCTATTATATATATAAACATATTACATCACTTCAAACTCAAAAAGCACACAGCTGAAAATTCTATTCCGCAGAACCCCAATGAAATTAATATGGTAAAACAAATTGCCTCTTAAAAAGGAAATTTTCTAACAATAATCTAAAAGAAATTATCAGGTCAATTGAATTTGAATTTCATCAAGAGTGATGATGCTCAGTGAATACCAGTCGACCAGTGCAAAGATAATAAAGAATTCTTTATTCTTTCGGGCCTTGTTATTTCTGTCATCATCTTCTTCTTAAGTTGGGCCATCTCAACTTTTAACTTATGATATTCAGCCACTTCAGCCTGTAGAAAATGACAGAAATTTGTATATCATGCAATGTAAAATTGTTTATATCAGGAAAATCAAAAATGAAATGTGATATGCTTGCAGGGAGAATGATTACCTCTCCTGAAGCATCAAGATCAGCAGCTTCCTCCTCCAGTTTTGAAACCTTCTTCCCTATATCAGGTAAAACCTGAAAGGTAGAAAGATTGATGAGTACTTTATCTCTACAGGCACCATATGTAAATACAAAAGAAAGAAGGGATTCAGCAAAACCTTCTCATACTGAAATTGGTGGAATGAATTTTTTATTACATGCTCAGCAGTGAATTGGCCTTCAGCACGCCTCATTAAATTTAAAATTGAGTAGTAGCTCAGTCTAAATGTACTAACTAAGGGAGCTGGTTTACCCAAAACCATGTCTTTAATTGTATTCATCTCCATCTGTAAAAAGCAATAGCACAATCAGCAATTTAAAGAGAAACAAATTATACCTTTTTTAACCATAATATGCAACTACAACAAAATATAAAAGATGATTGTTGACATGGAAGACTATGTATGAGTACGGGGAGGTCCAAAACAAAGGGTTGAGTTGCATATGTATGTGGATATAAACAACGTATTATGAGCAAAATAAAGCCACAATGTCAAAAAAGCACTACAAAATACTGCAGTTTACTAAAAAAAAAAAAAAACTAAGAACCATAAACCAAAGATTATGAAGACAAGACTAGCTGATAAACTACCCGCTCATCAATCATTATTATACAAATACCACGCTCATCTTTGCCACGACGTCCAGCCCTTCCACTCATCTACAGAAATCACATAGCATCAAAGTGAATATAAAAATACAAATCTATATACATACACAACTGCCTCAGCTTTTGCTCCTCAAATGCCCTAAACAAAAACAACAGAATCTTCACTCACCTGGATATACTCGCCAGATCCAATGTAGCGATGGCTATCACCATCCCACTTCTTAACAGCTGTGAAAACAACAGTCTTTGCAGGCATATTTAAACCCATGGCAAACTGCCACAAAGAAAAATTATTACAAAAGATAAGTTAAAACCTAAAGAGACAGAAATCATGCCACTGATCTTCGGATGAGTACAAGGAAAACCTCCCCTTTTCACGCACCTCCATACCCCAGGGGTGCCCCTTTGTGAAGATAAACACTTACTGTCTCTGTGGCAAATAGGGCCTTTACAAGGCCTTCCTGAAAAAGAAGCTCTACAAGTTCCTTGATGACAGGCAGAAGGCCAGAATGATGAACAGCAATGCCTCGCTGAAGTAGTGGCAACATTAACTCAATAGCAGGCAAGTTTCTGTCTTCCTTATTCAAGCAGAGTATCGCATTATTAAATACTTGCTCCACAATATCCTTCTCCTCTTGGGTATTAAAATCAAGTTTAGACATGGACATTGCATGTTGTTTGCACTCTCTTCTACTGAAGCTGAAAACTATAACGGGTTGAAACTTCCGTTCCATGATCATCTGAAATTCAAGATGAAAACACCAAAGATAAGCCAAAAATCAACCTACTGAAGAAGTGAACTTAGGAGCAAATTAAAAGCATATAATATGGAAATCTTGAAAATCCATAAGAATAGATGCATGCTTGAGAATTTTTAATTTTCAAATACCACAACAACCAGATCTTAGACAACCAGGAATGAACTGTTACAACTATGAAAGCAATAATTCCCATACCAATATCTACTATGAAATTGCACTGTGGAGTTGGGACAAATACATTTTTGTGGCTTCCTTAAGGTTTCGGAATTCTGCAAAAGTACCTTTAGCTAATTCCAGCACGATTGGTGATAATTTAATACATATATTGCTCTGATTTTAATCTCCTTAAGGCTTCGGCAATCTACAAAACCACCTTTAGCTAATTCCAGCAGGATTGGAGAGCCCTGTTGATTTAATACATATCTATTTTAATTTCATTTTGCACACTTGTTAGGAGAAAATCCTTTCTCCCTTCTCCCACTTAAAATTCTTCCTTCAGTAAATAAAATTTCTTCATAAAGAGAGAGAAGAAAGAAATAACAAGAGATATGAACTGAAAAAGCTTGTAGCTCACGGAAATTCCCAAGGTGGATATTTAAAACCCAAGTTATGACTGCGAAAGCAATTTTAAGCATTCTCTGAAATGAAGCTTGCCGATAGCATTAGGAAAATAAAAAGTTGGAGAAGATAAAACTAGACTTCCAGAAATCACTGCAGACCTAGTAACTGAGATCTAGATCACAATCCACATCATCTCACTTGCAACATGAAACAATAAAATCAGTATTCTGACATGTAAACAACCTAAAGCAGAGAAGCAAGCAATTTCCATCACAAGAACCTTAGACAATTCAGTTATTGTGATACTATGAACTTTGGGATTTTGAAATTTTTTTATAACGTCGGAATTGCTAATATAAGCGTTAGAATTGAAACTAATTCATTATAGAATAATGGGGGAATTTTCAGCTATTTCATCTCATTCTGGTATATGTTTTGCCAACAAAACATTACATACGTGATCCTTAAAAATGTTTTACATTCTAGAAACTCATATTTTGCTCCCATTAAGGCTTCAAAAAGCCTACCTCCTCCTTTTGTTGGTTTTAAGGCATGTCACAGAGCGATGTGCACTTCGTTTAAGACAAGAACACAAGATAAAAAGATAAATAACATAAGAATAATAAGCAATCATCACAACAATGTCAAGAAAAATATGTTAAGGCACCAAAAATTGAGCAGCAACTGAAAGCACACCTTCACAATTTTATATATGTCAGAACCCCCAGAAGTATTCCCAGCTTTTGCAGTTTTTCCACTTCCTCTTCCATTTGCACTTTTGTTCCCGTCACCAACTTTCTGTTTTGTGAAAGTATCTTGGAGTTTCATAAAATTTTCTTCCCTGAACTGCTCATTCTCATCAACCACAAGATACAACCCAGCACCACCCGTGGGAAAAACGTAATGTTGCAAAGGAGTTGGCCGGAAATCTGTGTATACAACATGACAAGGCTGCTTGTGCAAATGGCAAATCCACTCTGCAAACTCTGTTGCATTAGACATTGTTGCAGAAAGGAAAACCATCTTAATTTCTCGTGGCAAAAATATAATACTCTCTTCCCAAACAACCCCTCGTTCACGATCCTTCATATAATGGATTTCATCGAAGATCACCCATGCAACTTCCTTCAAAACCTCTGATCCTCTGTAAAGCATTCCCCTAAGAATCTCTGTTGTCATCACAAGACAACTGGCATTAGGTGAGAGAGTCACATCCCCAGTCATCAACCCAACATCTTGAAACTCTTGATGCAATTCCCTGTACTTCTGATTACTCAAAGCTTTCAATGGCGATGTATATATAACTCTCTGCTTAACTCTAAAGGACATAGCGATTGCATACTCAGCCACTGCAGTCTTCCCTGCAGATGTATGAGCAGAAACAAGGACTCATTCATTCCTTTCCAAACATGCCACTGAAATTTTCTGAAATGGGTCGAGTTCGAACTTGTAGGCCTTTGCCATCTCGCCATTGTACTCAGGACTTGAAAGTGTCCCATGAACCTGTTCATCTTTGGTTGAAGTGAACCCACTGGGAACAGCAACCTCATGCACACAAGTGCGTGTCAAATTTCTCCTTTTCAGGGGAGATTCTTGCTGTGGGGTATCTCCTATTTCACCTTCCTCCCGTGTTTTTCGTTTGCCAGGTGTTGGTGACTCCTCCATTTGAATTTAGTAAATCCTCAACATATATGTTACATGCGTGTTTACAAACTCATTTAATAAGATAACTAAGTATCAAAAACATGATATCTAGCAACAACATATTGAACTAAAATAACAAAAACCAACAGCTATCAAACCCTGTTTAATATCATTATTATGGTAACGTTCGATTTTTTCAAGTTTCAAAAAATTTTCGACTCCAGTTACATTTCTTCGGAACCAAATAGAAGAGAATTTATTGGCTAACGTCGGAATGCCACGAACAGTAGTTGGGTACACAACTAGAGCAAAACTTCAATGAATCAACAAACCCTAAATTTGAAAAGAAACAGAAGATTAGTATCATATCACAAAGATAAGTGCAAAGCGGAAGGCGGAGGGTGCCGCCAAAAGAGTTGATAAACGATTTATTGGACCAGCCCACTTTTACACCTCTTCAACCCCTAACAGAGCCCAAGCCTGCTGCATTTACGCGATTCGCCGCGGTACGTTTTCCAAGCGGAAAATTGCTCTTTAGCCCCTTGGATTATCTTAATTAACAAACCAGTCTCTTCTATGCAGGGATGGGCGGTTTTGCCGCGACTTCGAACTTAAACCAAACCAGTTTGAATCTGAATCAAACTGAACAATCAATTGTCCGAGGTTGAATAGGCTCAGAGACATCACTAGATAAATATAAAAGCTAATATTTAGATTTTTTCTTTAATATTATCTTTAGATTTATTACTTATTATTATACAAATTAATGTTTTAAAAAAAATTAATGAAAATATAAAATAATTTTTTATCATATAATGATATAGTTAAGAATTCAATTGTTATTAAACAGTATATTTATTAATCATTTATAACTAAATATTAATTGTAAATTACTAATTGTTAACCGTTCACATAGACCCTTTACTGCTAAACTAAACAGTCTTAAACCTAGAAAATCTAACTTTCAAAATTCAGTTATATTTTCTAAATGATAAATATTAATTTTTAAATTGAAATACTAATAGCTAATATTTTTCACGCTTTTTTTCAATTTTAAATATTTTAAGTTTTTTAGTATTCAATTGCAAATCAAACAAGCACGTAGTTTCAATCCTCTCCCCCCCCAACCCCCCCAAAAAAAAGGCAGAAAAAATTGTTGTAATCCAGTAAAGTAACATTAAGTTGCATTGTTGAAGTTCAATGATCAAATGAAGGTATAAATTTGTCTGAACTAAGTGGTGAAAGGGAAATGTAAATTTATTTCAACCAAACACTGAAGAAAAAAAAAACACTTTGGAAATCTATTTTGGAATAGTATGATACAATGTAACAAACTACTACGAATACAAGCTTGGCAACTGTCCATCTTCACACATACCTAGTCTTTCTTTTCTGGTACATCGGAAAGTAGCCTCGAACCTATTCACGCTCGAGGCAATTCTACTGCAAAATCAAAGACATCTACACAACTCATATACCATACAATTTCTTGCTTTGCTTTGTATAACAGCATCTAATTGGAGAATCCTTGGCTAGTAAAAATACGAGACTAAGTTGACTAATAAACAATACAACATCAACTAGTTTAAAGGCATACATTAAACAGGCATCTTCATTAAGCTAGACAAAACCGTAGAGAAACTTGAACTAGGTGTCATTTATTGGTCTGATGATGAAATCTCTGCATTTCAGATTTTGATGTGTTCTGAAATTTAGAGCTGCACCAAATTGAAATAGAGCTCCAACCACCATCGGTCAACTTTAATTTTTCTGCTCCCATGGCCAGATGGGCAGGTTGCCACAAAATCTTGGTTAGCCTGCTCCTTTTGCAAGCTAGCAAATAACTGAAAAACACCATATAAGAAGCTATGAACAGAAACAGAATCGCACAAATGATATAAGGTCCAACATGAAAGTGGAAGAATTAGTTAGCATTTCATTGACTACTTTATGCATTGCCATTATCAGAGCTGCTGCATGCTTGTTTGGAAGGACAGAGTTCCCAAAATCTCCATCCAAGCTCATCTGCTGGACTTATCAAGGGGAAAGGATTTTAATGGTGCAGACAAAGTTCACAAACTCTCTGCATTGACAAACCAAATGATGTAAGAGACAGACCATGTAGCATACACACAGATTGCAGCATGGAGATAGTTCAGATGGTGTTCAAAACATACGATGAAAATTGTAGACCAGTGGGCAGAAAATCATATTTCAATGTAATGCAATCATTCAAAAGGATACCTGTAATTCTCACATAACAGTGACCCAGAAATCTACTATATACTAATTTCCAGGATTATAAAATAATTTTTTCATTCTTAAGCAAAATGTCTCGCAACGAAACATCATTTCCATGGACAAGTACATATGACAAAACATTTGCTTTTTTGGCTAAAAGAAGGGAAATTTGCCACAGTTAAATGTATAACAACGAAAGAGTGATTTAACATAAACTTAAATTAAGCCATGCCTTGTGAATTGGGCTCAGGAATTAGATGATGATCACAGGAAAATGATTCTGAGCACAGTTAATAGGGCCACAAACAATTCACATTTCCATCATATGAGGTAAGAGATCTGGAAAGGTAGATGCAAAAATAATCTAGCCAATGTATAGGCTAGAGGAGATGTTCTAAAACCAATTCCAGACCAAAGATCTTATGCAATTTTGTCAATGAAGCATAAAGAAGAATGAAGTAATTACAACAAAATACCCAAAAGACGAGAAAAGAAGGGACTTACTCCCATGGGTCATCCCCTACTAGCAGGACATCCTTCTCATGATCTACATAAACAAGTTTCCAGCCTACCCGCTGTCGATCTTCCAACTGCCCCTCTAAACCAAATCTCTAGGCCAGATCTTGCTTAAGCTCATCATAACCTGAATAGCGGGTTACATCGATTGACCTCCCCACAGCTCCACATTTTAACACTTTTACAAAACATTAACAAACCTAGAATTGTAAGCCAAGAAGGAAAAGCCAAACATAAATAAATAATTACACATAGACAAACATGCAAGAATCCATGTAAACAAATAGTATGGAATGGACCAAAAAAAACCTTTGTATATGTCCGCATTTGCTGAAACTGTGGTGGAGGGGCCCAAGGACCTCTATTCAAGAAGCTGCTATCATTGATTGTGGAGTCAATAGAGATGAAGGCCATATCTGGAACACCAAATGACTGGGAAACCATTGAAGACGAAAGCTCATGTTAAGGATCTTTTGAGCTTTCACAGTTAGCACGCATGCCCCCTGACGAATGATTATTGGAGTAGTCCTTTCCCAAACCAATGACATCCTTAGACAACACATGGTCTGAGTACATAGGTACCTCTAATTGACCATCAATGTTAGTTTCACATGGAACATTATTCCGGGAAACTGCCTGGAGTTCTCCACCTAGACTTGCATCTCTCAACAAGATTGACTGTGGATTATATGAAGATTAATTGTTATTAGGGTGCAAACGAACATCGCTCTGAGAAATGCAAGCTGAAGTTGTTGAAGAAGAAGTATCCAAATAATCTGTCTTGGCAGTTGCACTATTGAGGTATGCTTGTGGGGCAAAGAATCCTTGATTTTGATTCTTGGCAATATTCAATGAGGGCTTAACATCAAATTTAAGTTGCGTATCTTAAACCAAGCTAGCAGTGCATGACATTGTTTCCAAGGCATGAGGAGTCAAGAGTGTTGCGGCAGACTGGGCCATGTCATCCCCCATGGCTGTGCTTTGGTGTGCCCAAATGCTCATCATTGGTTGAACTGCACAGTTGTTTGTTGAAGGTGAAGTTGAACAAGATGAAAGCTCCTCAGTAATCCCAGATAGCCTTGCTCATGTCGCTGTCAATAGACTACTACCAGCTGCAGAGAGCTGATTGACAGCAGAGCTTGGTGGAAGTCCCATGTGTCCCGGCATCTAAGACAGTAAGCCAGATTGCTGTTGTTGAAATTTCAACTATTGTGGCATATGAGAGAACATAGCATTCGTCTGGTTCCCATTCTTTGCCATCTGCTGTTGAATAATATTTGACTGAGGGGGAGTGGTCGAAGTTGTTTGAGGCATTTCTAACAATTGGTTAGGAGGCATGGACCTTGAGAAGCCATGGGATAATAGCTGCCGCTGTGTATCCTGAAGCTGCACAAGTTGACTAGGTTGTTGGACAACAGACTACTGAGATAAAAGCGACTGTTGTGGCTTTCGAAGTTTTAACAACAGTTGCAGCCGAATCTGATTATCAGACATTTGTAATTGTTGGTTTACTTGATCAGGCAACTGGGTTCATATCACATTTTACCATTGGTTTTGACCCATAATATGTTGTTGTTGATTCTGCTGCTGCTGCAGGATCTAAGGAAGGTTTCTAGGAGGTTGATGGCTTTGAAGAAATGATTGTTGCTGAAGAATGTTCGTATTTTGAACTAGAGTCTGAGGCTGCAGAACTTGGGATTGAACTTGACTTGACGGTATGGTTTGAGTGACCAAACTTTGCCTAGATTTTTGATGATATCACCTAACTGTTGTTGTGACCGTATGATGGAACCTAATGGGTTCAGTGAGGATGGCAGCTTTGGAAGCTGCTCAAGCTGCTGCACTTGCTGGGGCAGCCGCTGAACATTAAACTGTAAATTGTTTGGCTGAGGTAATTGAGGTGCTGAGAAGCCTGACGGGAAAGATCAGTCCCCACAAGGTTCTGCAGAACTGATCCCGACAAGGATTGCATGTAATCGGACTGCATGGAATTAGCAAGGGAGGGGCTTTGCTGCATGTTCATCCACTGGACTAAGCTCATTCCAGGGAAAGATGGGGGATCTTTCATGTAGATATCATCACCAAGCCAAGGCATGGTCTTCTTGAACCAGTTATCTAAATCAGAGGAATCATAATCTGTAAAATGTATTAAAAGAAAATCAGAACTAGAACAAAAGCTTGCAATGCCATGATAAAGCTTGAAAGCATCTATGGACTTGTATAAATATAAATTCAAGAAAATAATGAGAAGAGCCTTCAAGATTTTAGTGACAAAATTAGCTCATTAAGTACCAGCAGATATGGGTAAATCTTGAAGGTCAAACTTTGACACAGACAAGGAAGATGGGGAGAATCTATCATACATCTCTCCCACAACTTTAATGCATTATTTACCTGGAAGGCTCACATGAAAGAGGCAATGCAAAGTAACAAGCATCCACAGGGAATGCCTTGCAAACAGCCCAGCCTAAGCAAAATACTCCTAGTCCTAGGTGATCAAAGGATGGAATACTTATGAACCTAAATGAAATAATATTAAAAGGAAAAAAAATATATTCACATTGGATAAATTCTGAATATTGATAAAAGCTTGCCACACATTGTTCCGTACCTAGCATTCCAGGTTGCATTGGACGCTTAGATCTAAAGAATGAAGGAGGGCATACAAAAAATGGAGCAGTAACTGGTTCAATCTTCCACATAGAGACTCGATTCCGCTTTTCCCCAGCAGTTGACTCTTCCCATCCAACCTATGAAAGAGACTGGAAATAGATAATGATCATCCACGTTCTTATTGGGTCAATCTGACATAAAAGGAACACTAAATGCTACAATTCATACCTGCAAATTACGCCATTGTGAGTTCTTCCACCTTACAGGATCAAGATCACTGATGCCTGTGATCGTGCCCGTATAACTGCATAACAGATCCCTTATTGTTAAATAATAAACGAATATGAGGCACAACAAAATAAAATCTAGGCTAATTGCTCTTGATCCATAATGGTAATTAACTTTCCCAATATTGGAATAATAAAACCACGTCTCCAGGCGCAATATGTCAGGGATACCAAAGGGCTAACAAACTCGTGTTTCCAAATTTTAAATTCTCCATACACTATGACATGACTTAAATTCGCATGTCTGTAACTTCACAACCATATTAAATTGTTAATGCCACGAAAATAACCAACATTCCTAAATTGAAAAAGACTCAAATACCATTACCTTCTTGTTTGTGACTCTTCAGTTTCAAACATCATCCAAAACCACATGCCAAGTGATATTTGGTTGCTGCACACTGCCTTGTAATACTTGGCCAAAGGTATAACAAATTCTGATGGACTAGCCCTGAACAAAAATTCATCCGCATAAAGTAATAAAATAACAAATCACCAAATGCAAATGCCTCAAAAAAATCGATACTGGTGTAGAGAAACTAAAATCAGCAACCTTGGATTATAAAACAATGTAAAGGGGCTATTATTTGCCGCTGCAAAGGGCTGCAGCAGCTAGGATTCCGATGTGCATGCTATCAATTGACAACACTGATGATGATAAATTAGCAGGTTGTCTATTTGCTCGCCTGATGCCCGAGAGAAGTTGTTGCTTTTCATCTCTGCTCAAATATAATATCACAAGGGTAACTATGAAGGGCTTGTTTCCCATAACAAGCATATCCATAAGAGTCAGCATAATGAGTCTGATTACAAAAGCAAACAAATCCATTACAGTTACCTGATAAATAAAACTGAGTAGCCTGCAAATAGCCTCTTTCCACTAACAAATGTGCTCAATCCTGTTGTGAGTAGGTGACGCTTAGGTTGTCCTGAGTGTGCAGAAAGCATAAATGCATAGGATGTTAATGAGTTAAAGACAAGCTAAAAATCATAGGTAAAACCCCTTTATGGTTTCAACTATTTAAACTTAATCACAGCAAAATTAGCATACCTCAATAAATATGACGGAAAGTCCAGATGTTATCATGCAAATCTCTGGCTACAAATTCTTGAGCAGGCGGTTGCATAGAGAAATCCTATAAAGAGGAGAAAAAAAGTTTAATATGCTATTCAGAAGTATGCCATTGGCATAGTAAACATTTCTAAATTAAGGTTGACTTACAAGAGGAGGGAAAATCTTCTCAGCTGCACAGCGGGGCACAGAAAAACCTTCATGAGTGCTTGTGTCGCTTGCTGTCAATGTTTTACAGAAAAAGTCTGTCTGTGGTTTATTTGACTTCAGCGATAGATCTGATCTTACCAAGGCATCTTTATCAAACTGCATATATGATGCTGATAGATTCAGTTGGAGAAAGCAAACAAAAGCATGCTTAGCTCATTTACCATTGTTTAGACATTATGCTGGGATATCTTATTGCCACTTCATTTCTTTTGGGTTTTCTTGATTTGATAGAGAACCCAATACAAAGCATATTCTATTAGTGACTTCATCTCAAGGACTTACAGAAGGAACAGATTGGAGGGTCATCTGCACATAAACTTCAGCCGTTTCTGGGTCCACCAAGGAAAACATAAAATATAGTTAAGTCAACTTATCAAGAAATTACCAAAACATGATAGGATTTGAATGAATAAAAATGAAAGCAAGGGAAAGTGAGTTTAATACATGCAAGGTCACGTTATGAAGGAGACATAAAAGCTTTGAAGGAAGATTTAGATAGTTAGGGATTTAAGTATCTGCATCCTTCTTCACAGATCCTACAACCTGAAACCAGTAGATTCACTCTCAAGTAAGAACAAAACATTCAAACACAGGCAAATGTTTATGTATAAACAAGAAAAAAAGTAAATATCATTAATAAACATGTTATCTTTAATAAAAATTCATCGATAAAAACCATAGAAGGTAATCTGTGACTGACTTTCCCACAATCTAACATTCTCAAGTGCGGACGATGATGGTAATACCATAGCAAAAAAAAGGGTTCTTAATATACACACAATTACTTATGTATAAACAATAAACTTCATGTAATAAGTGAATTATGACAAGCAATTAGAACTTCACAAAATTCATTTGGTCAATTTAAATTATGATATTGATAACCAACAATTACTTTTCAAAACAGAGTGGCTAGCCTGGACCCACCCAAAAATTTGACTTCAGAAACACAAGGAAAATGAAACATGCAGAATTTGGTAGTTTATTACTTAAAATGCAAAAGATAACCAAGTCATATGTTAAAGGAAACAATTCCATAAAATCAACCAACAAAATGCAATTCCTGGTTAAAAAGGATAACTTGCCACCAAAAACAACTGAAAAATATGCACTCTCCCCTCACCATTACGCACAACAATTTATAGAAAAATTTTAGCCCTAGAAATCACCAACTGACCTGTAATGCAAACCCAGTTATTAAAAGAGAGAGAGAGAGGCAGAGAGGAGTAGGTTAAGAAGATAGGCCAATGTGACACACAATAGCCAGGGACACGGACCTGTTCATCGTGTCCTTGAGGGAAATAAACCACAAGCGTTCCAGCTCCTGGCAAGCTCACCAGGGGCCTGCAAATGTTTGCCATAGCTCTTGATTGATGCTCTCTGTCTCTCCTACTGCATCGCCACGTGTCAGCCATTCATTCGTCAATAATGCCCAACCCATCATTTTTTAGTACTTGGTTTGTTTTGAAAGAGAACACAACGCAAGACAGAAAGAAAGAAAAGAAAATCTTGAAACCTTATTGATGAATCAGATTGTCAGATTCTTAAAAAGTTTCTCCTCTTTTACTCATTTGAAGAAAATAAATAATAAAAATTGAGATTTAATTTTTTTTATTTTTTTTTAAAAAAAAAAGGACAAATCCACCGGTCCTCACTATGCTTTCTCCTCCTCCTCCTCCTCCTTCTGCTTAACTATAAATACATACAGACACATAATAAAAGACAGAGACATAACCTTCTGCTGGACTTGGAGTCGTGGTGGCGGAAGCAGCAGCAGCTACTCCAACGCCGTTCGCCGGCGTCCTTATTGCTTCCTTTCCTCTTCCGGCACAGAGAGATACGAAGGAAAGTAATTTTGATCCACTCAGTTCATAGTATTAGCTTTCTTTAGTTACCTTGAAAAGGCTGATTAAGATTAAAAAGTGAAAAAGATGTGCTTTAGCTGATAAGCTCAGCTATATCAGCTCAATGTTTGGGTAGGGTATCCAGAAAAAGTCAACTAAGGACGGGGGTGGTCAGCAAGAAATTCCGGCCCGGTAGCAGGGAAATGGGAGGAGGAAAGAGCCGACAAAGACATAGAAAGGAAGACCAAATGCCTAAGATTTGCCCCCACTCTTCCGCTAATAGGTCCTTGCTTTCCCTCTCTTCCTCTCCTTCAACCAAAGTTCCCTTTCTTTTATTTTATCTTCTTAATTTTTTATTTTTATTTGCTATCTCTCGCCCTTTCTGTGCATTTTTCTACGCTTTCATGTCTACTCTCTCTCTCTCTCTCCTCGAAAATGGTAGTGACTAAAGAAGCATCTGCGTCTAGTGAAGTTAGATGATTGGCTCAACCAGGGTTAATTAATTAATCTTTGTTGATAAATTATTCATACTATTGTCTTTTTTCCATTTAAGGAAAAAAAGAGATATTTATAAAATTACTATTTAGTCCTTGAAGTATGCCAATGTTCGCAACTTCATCCCGGCTTTCTAAAAACCTATTTAATTAACTAATCTTCGAGATATGATTATTTCTTTTTTTTCTTTTTCTAGGAAAAGCCAATGTATGGTCCGGTTACGGAGAAGGCAAATTACTAGAAATTATGGGGGCTAGCCAAATAAGGCAAGAGTCGAACAATCGATATGATTTGAACATTGCTGACTCAAAAAAGAAATCCCACTGATCAGTATACCAATATATATATATATCAATTCCAGCTACAAAATCAGTTTTAAATAATTACTTGTCTTTCGTCATATAATTATATATAATATAATTAGGTTTTATTATGTTATAATATGTTATAAAGAATTGTCATATCAAAAATCTTAATAGAAAATTTTAAAAATAATTATTATATTTTAAAATTTTCTAAATAAAAAATTTTAAAAATAATTATTATATAAAAAGGATTTTCTAAAATTTTATTTAAATTCAATAAATTTTCTTTTAAAGCTATACTATACAAGATTAAAGTTATGAGTAGATTGTTAAAAATTATTTTGTTTAAATTTAATAAATTTTCTATTAAAACAATATTAGACAAGACTAAAGTTTGATTAATTGTTAAAAATTATTTTGTTTAAATTTAGTAAATTTTCTCTTAAAATTATACTACACAAGATTAAAAATATGAATCAATAGATAATTTTTTGTTACAACTATTTTATTATATATGTATATATAATTTATAATTATCTATTAATTTTATTGTTGATTATGAACTACTTAATATTATTTATTTGATTGATTATCGAAAATTACTTTATTCAAATTTAATAAATTCTTTCTTGAAATTATGTCGTATAAGATTAAAAATGTAAATTAATAGTTAATTTTTTGTTCCAATTACCTTCATAAATAATTATAAATTTTAAGAAATTTATTTTTATTGTTTTATTTACTTGATAATATTTTTTAATAAAATAATAACTAATTATTTAATAAATAAATATTAAATTTATTTAAAATTTATTAAAATGATCTCATGCAACAAGCAGGTTTACAACTAATTATCATGTTAATGCAATCCAACTTACTAAAAATTTGAGTACCTAATAAAAAAATATATTGATTTTCGTTCCCACATAAGAAAAGAAGGAGCAAAGCTTTGTAACATCTTCACCACTGGGGCAAAATTCAAGAGGATGCAATATTGAGTTAATCCTATAGACTTGGTCATTTGTAGACCCTTTTTCAATTGCTTAAGCCTTTAAATATTTTGTAGATAATTTCATGTGAACTGAAACTGCATGTGCACCAATAAATAGGCCATTCTGATCAAATACTATAATTTTCAAGCCTTCTTTTACCTCTTGCACTTGTGAAATATATCTCAAACATATGCCTTACAAATACAATGCAATGTAGAGGATGTTATACAGTTGGGGAGGAAGGATGGCCTGGAAGTGAATTAGCCAATTTATAACTTTTCAGTATTTCTTGAGCCCATTTTACTTAGATATGACTCCAAATAGAGCAGAAATTGCTAGGCATTCCAGTTTAACCATAGAAGGATTATAAATGGTTCCAGTTTGCTCACTCCTCTATTATGAATCTCACCAATCAGTTCCAATAGAGAAGTTGTAATTAATCTCACCCTTAACTCACCAAACCTACATTCATTCTAATAATTGTCATAACTTTGATAATTCCATAAGTTATGGATAGTAGTCTCGTCACTCGTGCAACAAGTGAGACAGAGTGATATCAATAGGGATATGGTACTTTTGCAAGTTAAACCGAGTAAGGAGAATATGATTAAGATCTCTTCAAATAATAGGAGATAAAGCCCATAGGAATTTCCACCATGCTTTTGTTTCATAATCACTATCCCCATATTTCTACTCTATCAAGCTAACTAGTGTGCGGACTATGGCAATTTGTTTATAATAATGAACCAATAAGCATTGTTCCTGTCACTAATAACCCATCCAATACCTTTTTAAACAACTTCATATGCCAAACTAAGCTTCTCCACATATAGGATTACCCCAACCAAGAAGTAACACTTAAGAAATCACCATTCTCAACATATCTACCAATTAAAATCCTAGCTAATAAAGAGTTTGGATTTTGAATAAGTCTCCAATATTGCTTTGCTAAGTGAGCTTGATTAAAATTGGTTAGCTTTTTAAAACCCATACCCTCTCCTTTATTTACAAAGACCAAAAATCCTAACACTTCTAATGAATCCTAGTCTTCTCATTAGTATCACCCCACCAAAATCTACTACACAATATTTTTCAATTGCATCACAAATACACAAATCTATCTTAAATAAAAATATGAGATGAGTTGGTAAAGACTAGATAATGGATTTCAAAAAGACTTCTTTCTCGCCCAATAAAAGATTTTGGACCTCCAATCTAAGAGGTTTTTGGCCACTCTATCTCATATACCTAAATTTATTTTATTTCTATCAATAGTAGATGGAAGACCTAGATGGGATTCATAACATGCACAAGCTAAGTAGCAAAAATTGCTCTAATTTGAGGTGGGATAAGCTCACAAGTTTTAGGCTAAAAGACAGTGCAAACTTTGAAAACTAATTAGTCATCCTAAAGTCCTTTCATACATGCCCAAAAGTTTCCTCTAGTGGTATCACTCCTCAATAGTCACTATAGCAAATATGAGGCTATCATAAATAAACAAAAGGTGAGATATTTGAGGGGCCCTTCAACATTTGATACCCCATGTAAATGCCTATGTCTCACTGCATACAAAAGAAATAAGAATGGGGAAAAGGGATCTTCTTGTCTAAGACTTCACTCTCGCCTAACCAATCCTAGGACTTTCCTATTGATTAAGAAAGAATATGAAGCATAAGATATACATCTCATAATTAATTATACCCAACTTGACTCAAAACCAAGCCTATGTAAGATTTTCCCATAAAAAAGTCCACTCTACCATTTCATGAGCTTTACTCATGTCAAGTTTAAAAGCTATAAACCCTAAAAGATAATTTTTCCTATTCTTTGGCTAATGGACATACTTAAACCCAATTATAAAAATTATCAAAGATTAAACAATTTGGAACAAAAGCACTTTGTTTATTCTTTATAACATCCCCAAGTCGTAATTTAAGTCTATTGATTAAGACCATGCCTATAATCTTTGTTATCAAATTATAAAAATTAATGGGTTAGAATTGAGATACATAATAAGGATTAGCAACATTTAAGATCAAAGTAACTAAGGTATTATTCCACTCATCAATATTTCCCCTTTTGTTAAGAAAATAAAGACAACAGTCGTAAATATATTAATAATAATACTTCAAAAGGTTCATAAAATAAGAAAGACATACTATCTACTCTAGATATTTTTATGATGGCATTTCAAAGAGTGCTTCTCAACCTTCATCTTTTGTAAAGTTTATGAATCTTTCATACTTTATGTCACCTTGAGAATAATCACATCAAGCAACAAGTTTATGTCATCATAATTAGGTTTGTTGGATGAGAAAATTGTTGCAAAATCATTTTCCACTTTGGTTTGAAGTTGATGTTCATCCAAAGCCTATTCCCTATTAGCCTTCCATAATAAAACAATCTTAATTTTTTTAACCAATAAATAGCTATTTGGTGGAACCATATTATGTTCTTATCTCCCCATTTCAACTAGTTATTTCTACTTATTTGATGTTAATAGTTCTCTTCCTTATCCCCAAAATGTATCAACTCTTTCTCTAAAGTCGTTATCTCTCCTAATTTGGTCTCAAACTCACCATCTCAATGAAAAAATTTAGATTTCATCTAATATACTCCACTTCACCCTTTTATTCCATATATTTCTTTCAACTCTAAGTTTGTAGGGCCTACAAAGGTGCTCTGATTCTCATAAACACTCGAGCAATAGGACATAAAACTAAGACATTATGCTAACATCTTTCCTTCACTTTCTTACAATCAAGTTCACCAATCTAAAAAAGCATCAAAGTGAAATCAACTTGGGGTCAAATCATTGTTATATCAACTCTCTAAACTAGTGTCAAATACAAAAGCTCTATGGAAAAAAAGTTGGAATCCAAAAACCCAAACTCTTACAGCTAGAAAAACATTGTAAATTCTTCATTACAAAGGAACATATCTATATGTTCTTGTATAAAATTACCCCCAATAAACCTCTTCCTCCAAGTAAACTTAGGTTTAACATAACCTAAATTAATTAATTCACATTCCCTAACCACCTATTTAAGACCCTGAATTTGAGAATAAGTTGGTTCCCCTAGCTTCTCCATACTGCTCAACATAGCATTGAAATCCCCTCCTTATAAGTGACTTGATGAAGATGTCTAAGAAGTTCCCATTAATGCCTCCTTTTCCACATAGAAGGAGCCTTATAAAGACAAGTAAGTCTCTAAAAAGTCTCATTATTAGATATAAAAGCATCAATATTCTCAAACTATATAACTTAATCGAAACATCTAATTGTTCATTTCATAATAACATTAGACCACAACTTCTTCTAATAGCACTTACTAAAAAACAACCTTGGAATCCCAATTGCAATTTGATATAATCAACTTTTCCATCATGAAGAAAAGTTTCACAAAGTATAATAACAATGGGGTCTCATGTCCTAATTAAACTTTTAAGCTCAACTAATGTTGAAGAATTCCAAGCCCTTAAGCATTCCATACTAAAGTATTCATAAGTCCCAGAGGTTCCTCTTTGGCACAAAAATATTTGATATATCAAATTCTTCCATCAAAACATCATTTCCTTCATGTTTAACCCATATAGCAAAGCCACATTTGTCACGTTAGATAAGTGATTGTTTCCTTATTGTACAACTTGCATTAATTGTAATTAAACTCAAGGTCTCATCTAGAAAATGTTGGGCTAGGTTGGTCAAACCTAGGACAAAACTCTTTTTTGATCTTGACTATATAGATTGATAAGTTCTAACACCATTTTTAAGTGTTGATTTTGTAATGTTTTAAGATAGTTTTGCATTGAAAATTGGATGAGAGCCTAAATCTCAAACATTATATAAGGTATACTAATTCATAGTCAAGAACCTTTAATTCGCGACCGCAACCGCGACATTATAAAAGAAATAGATGAACTTGAACTAGACGAATTTGCAGAGGAAATTACAGTCGCGACCTTGCCAAAAAAGACATGAAGTTTAAATAGTCGAATTCATGACGACCATCACTTTAGTAATCTCGATTGAGACTTTTGTAGTTGATTGGAGGAAACTAAGTCCACAATCAGAGCTTACCAGATGTCCAAGATAACCATTAACATATCAAAATTCACGATGGTGAAATAGTCTTGGAGACCGCGACCTACTGAAGTAATTTCTCCTTATTAAACAGAAGAATCCGCAGTACTAGTCGCATCTAAAAAGAAACTAAATTGTGACCGCAATATTTGGTTGGTTGAAAAAACACAAAGACTATTTTTCTTGGAAAACTAATAATAACATGTCACGTGGACTAGTCGTTAGATACAAACGAGATTCTCCACCGTGATTTTAACTTTTTTAGCATAAAATGGGAATGTGCGATCGTGACATACCAATCATGACTGCAAAATCAATCTGACAAGTATTTAATACAAAATCTGCTTAGCTTACCTTAGAGATTTAGACATAGTTTCTTTGTAATGTCTCTTATTACCTATAAATATTCCACCAAACAAACATGAATGCAAAAGAATAACATGGAATATAGCCAAACTCTTATAATTTATTTCTCAACCTTTAATTCTTTGTATGTGAGTTGATATGATTGGGTGTGAGCATTAAACACCATTGTAATTAGGTTTGAGAGTTAGCCTAGTTGTAAAACTCTTGCATGGGTTAAGTCTGAGCCTTTGGGAAAACACTTGAGAGATTTTTGTGTGAGCCCTAAAACACAAGTTATAAGGTTGTGTGTGAGTTATAAAACACAAAGTGTACAAGTTTGGTGTGAGCTTAGAAACACCATTTAGTGATAGTAGAACACTCAATTGTAAAGAATTGGAGAGTTGACGTAAGGCTCATTAACAACCGAATTACTATAAAATATTATGTGTCCATCTCTTCTCCTACTCCTTCAATCTCCAAATTCATTATCTTCTCTCTAAATTTCTAAATTTCTATCAATTCAACCTCTTTTTGGTGTTCAAAGGCCAACAAGTAGTATCAAAGCCAAGTTTCGTTGAAACTCTTAATTGAATGAGAAAAGACATATGGCACAAGAAGGAATCCACACCCATCTCAAGCCATAGTTCGATGGATCCGACTATATGCATTAGAAGTATAGGATGAAGATATATTTCGACAATGATGTGGTAGATCTTTGGGATATTATGGTAAAAGAATAAAGGTCTCTTATTAAGGTGGTTGATGAAAGTGAAGAGTTAATTAAAGGGATGAATGGGTGGAAACTCATAGAAGATCAAATGGAAGAAACAAAAGGGCAATAACAATTCTTCTTAGCTCTTTGTCAAAGGAAGAAACAAAAAGAGTACAACAATGCCTTATAGCCCATAGAATTTGGAAAGCTTCGGAGAATTACCATGAAGGCACAACTTTAGGAAAATCCAGTAGATTAGAGATGTATGTGATAGAATGAGAGTTATTCATGATGAAAGACAATGAAAGCATCACCGATTTAATGAATAGACTTTTATCCATAGTCACAAACATGAAGAAATTGGAAAGAATACTTACAAATCATGAGGTAAACACCAAGATACTTAAATCCTTACCTCTTGAGAAGTTTGGTGTCAGGGTATATAGTATTTAAAAGTCAAATCCAAAAATTAAAAGAGTGTCAACAAATGTCCTCATAGGCAAGCTTCTCACTCATAAGCTAACCTTGAAAAAGGATGAGGAGATGAACAAAATGAGAGGGCAATGAGACAAGAATGACAAAATAAATAAGAAGACTTTAGCTCGTAAATCCTCATCCAAAGACAAAGAAGTAGAGGTTGTCTCAAGTGGTGATGATAGTGAAAAAGAAAAGGAGGAGCTAGTCATGGTTTCTAGAAGGAATAAGAAGCTAATAAGAAGAAGAAAAGATATAAGGAACTTCAAAAAGGCATCTCCCAACCTTAAAGAAAAGAAAAGTGAAGTAATATGCTATGAGTGTGGCAAGTAAGGTCATATCAAGTATGATTGCCCAAGCTGAAAAAGAAGAAGCAATGGCATAAAGAAAAGAAGAAAAGCTTTAAAACCACTTAGTATGACAGCTCTAGTAAGGAGGATAAAGATGAGGAAGTGGCAAATCTATGTTTCATGGCACAAGATAACTCTTCTAATGAGCTAAGTTCTTTACCCCACTCTAGTGAAAATTATAATGCATTTGATGATGTAGATGATGAGCTCTTAGAAGCTCCCAATTTGAGATATGACAAATATAAGTCATAAATGAAAACTTACAAAAAGAATTGCTCAAAACTTGAAAATGAGTTTAAATCATTAAATGAGATTGTAAGTGAGTTGATGACTTCAAATAAAGAACTCAAAAAATCTATTGAAAGTCTTACTAGATTTTTTCTTCTCTAAACTCCTTGAGAAAGAAAAATGATACCTTAAAAGGAGAGGTAATTGAGCTTAGAAATTCCATTTCTAAGTTTCATAAAGGGAAGGAAGCTTCAGATACATTAATTATATCTCAAAGATCTCTCCAAATCAGACATGGTCTTGGCTTCAATGGAGCCTCTTCATCATATACACCTTCTCTTACTACTTTCATTAGAGCTTTAACACCTTAAACATCTAGTCCTAAGGTAATTAGGAGGAAGAGTACTCATAGCACTAAACCACCAATGCCTAAGGGCAAGAGAAAGGCAGGCTCAAATTCTAAGCCTAAAAAGGCTAATCATGCATTCATTAACACTAAGAAACATGTTCACCCCAACATACATAAAAAATTCTCTTCTACTTTTAAACATTCATGCACATGCTTAGACTCTCACCATTATAATATGAGAAGGCCCCCTACACATGCTAAAGTTTTGCATAAAAGAATGACTTACAAGTCTAAACTCTAATGTCATTATTGCATGAAGTTTGGTCATATAAATAACTTTTGTTATATTATGAAGGCTCACCTCAAGTTAGAGGACCCTTCAAGACTTAACCCCTAAGGAACAAAGTATGTTTGGGTACCTAAACAAAAGTGATTTATTTATGTTGTGTAGGATTGTATGACAGCCACCAATGAAGAAAATGATTGACATGTGGATAATGGTGCTCAAAGCATATGATGGGCAACAAAAAGCTTTACATAGCCATAAAAGAGAAGGAAGGTGGCAATGTCACTTTTGAAAATAATGTCAAAAGTAAGGTAATTGGCATTCAAACAATTGGTAAGAATTGTTGTTCACTTATTGATAATGTTCTTTTAGTAGATGGATTACAACATAATTTGCTTAGTATAAGTTAATTATGTGACAAAGGTAACAAAATCACCTTTGACCCTAGAGAGTGTCGAGTTACCACTTTGATGGATAATAAGGTAATTTTCAAGGGTGAAAAAAAGGGTAATACCTACTTAATTGACTTAGATAATTTAGCTAATCAATCTTTCAACTGTCTTGTGTCTATTAGCAATGAAGTTTGGTTATGGCGTAAAAGACTTAATCATGCTAACATGGAGCTCCTACAAAGCCTATCTAAAGAAGAGCTAGTGGAAGGTCTTCCTAAGTTAAAATTCTCAAAAGACAAGACATGTGAACAATACCAAATGAGGAAGCAACATCAAACTTTCTTCAAAGCAAAGAATGTTGTAAGTAGATCTAGACCTCTTCAACTTATCCATATGGACTTGGTTGGACCAACTAAAAATGTTAGTTTAGGTGGAAAGTATTATGCATTCGTCCTAGTTGATGATTACTCTACGTTTACTTGGGTGTCTTTTTTAACTCATAAGAATGACACTTTTGATGCTTTTAAAAGTTTTACAAAAAGAGTTCAAAATGAAAAAGGTTACTTCATTTCTTCTATAAGGAGTGACCATGGAAAGGAATTTCAAAATGATTCTTTTAAAACTTATTACTTAGAGAATGAGATTTCTCATAACTTTTTAACTCCTAAAACACCACAACAAAATGATGTTGTAGAGAGGAAAAATAGAACATTAGTAGAGATGGCTAGAACTGTGCTAAATGAGTATTCTTTGCCTTATTACTTTTAGACTGAAGCCATCAATACTTCTTGTTGTATTACCAATTGTGTTTTCAAAAGACTCATTATCAACAAAATCTCTTATGAGCTTTAGAATGGTAGAAAACCAAAGGTTTCATACCTAAGAGTTTTTTTTTTTTTTTTGTGCAAATCCTACATATTAAATACTGAGGACAACCTTAGAAAATTTGATTTTAAGACAAATGAAGGTATTTTTCTGGGATATTCCACCTCTAATAAGGCCTATTGAGTTATCGATAAAAGTGTTATGGTTATTTTAGAGTCAATGAACATTATGTTTGATGAATCTAGTAAACTTGATCTTAGAAAAGATTCTTTTGTTAATAGTATTACAGGTGACTTTGAGAAATTGGAGTTAGAGTCAACTTCAAGAGAAATGGTAATAGACCTTGATAAAAATAAGTCATCAAAATAAGAAAAAGAAATCCCAACCACAATAAGTAGAAATTTCAGCTCAAGATCTTCCTAAGGATTGGAGATTCTCTAAAACATCACCCAAAGGACCTAATTATTTGTGATACATCTAAGGGAGTAAGTACTAGATCTCAATTTCATGCATTAGACAATAATCTTGCATTTGTTTCTCAATTTGAGCCAAAATCAATTGATGAGGCTCTTGATAATGAGAGTTGAGTGATTTCCATGCAAGAGAAACTTAATCAATTTGAGAAAAATAAAGTATGAGAACTTATTCCTAGGCCTAATGAGTACCCTATTGCAGGATACAAGTTAAATGAGCAAGGTTACATTACTAGAAACAAAGCTAGATTGTTTGCAAAGGGGTACAACCAAGAAGAAGGCGTTGATTATGATGAAACCTATGCCTTCATTGTAAGATTAAAGGCCATTCGGATTCTCTTAGCTTATGCATGTCACATGAACTTTAAAATTTTCAAATGGATGTCAAAAGTGCAATTTTAAATGGTTTCATTGAGGAGGATGTTTATGTTGAACAACCTTATGGTTTTGAGTCTCATATTTTTCCAAATCATGTTTTTAAATTAACTAAAGCCTTATATGGGTTAAAACAAGCTTCAAAAGCTTGGTATGAAAGGCTCAGTTCATTTCTCTTACAAAATGATTTTAAAAGAGGGAATGTTTATACAACTTTATTTGTCAAAAAACACAATCAAGACACACTGATTATACAAATATATGTTGATGATAATATATTCGATACTATTAATGAATCTCTTTATAAAGATTTTGCTAAGTGTATGACTGGAATTTGAGATAAGCATGATGAAAGAGCTCAAGTTATTTCTTGGTCTACAAATCAAGCAAACATAAGAGGGCATTTTCATCAACTAAGCCAAGTACATAAAAGATCTACTCAAGAAATTTGGCAAGGATGGATGTAAAGTAGTAAAGACACCAATGAGTGCTACCATCAAGCTAGAGAAAGATGAATCGAGTAAGTCAGTCAATGAAAAGAGGTATAGAGGTATGATTGGTTTTCTTCTTTATTTCACTGCTTTTAGACCCAACATCATGTTTAGTGTATGCATGTGTCTTAGGTTTCGATCATGCCCTAAGGAATCTCATTTAAATGTTGTTAAAAGGATTCTTAAATATTTAGATAGGACATTGCACTTAGGTCTATGGTATCCTAGGAATTCATCCTTTAGCCTTTTAGGATATTCGGATGCGGATTATGCTGGTAGTTTATTAAATAGAAAGAGCACTTATGGAACTTGCCAATTAATAAAAGAATGATTAGTTTCTTAGTTTAGTAAGAAATAAGTATTAATTGCCTTATCCACCATTGAAGCAAAATATGTGGCGACGGCTTATTGCTGCACTCAAGTTCTTTAGATGAAATAACAACTCAAGGATTATGGCAAAGTTATTAACCACATTCCCATCAAATGTGACAACACAAATGTAATAAAATCTTTCAAAGAATCTCATCCAACGCTCTAGGAGCAAACACATTGACATTAGACATCATTTTCTTAGAGATCATGTCCAAAATGGTGATGTGGTGTTAGAGTTTATTGACACCAATCATTAACTTACAGATATTTTCACTAAACCCCTTAACAAAGAAAGGATAAACTTCATTAAGAGGGAGTTAAAAATGCTTGATGGAAGCTCCCAA
>CATIWR010012371.1:0-15216 GCA_949677035.1 Omphalea diandra
GATGAATTGATAGTTTGAATCTGGAAATTAGAATATGCAAGGAAATAGGTTAGAGAGAATTTTCAGTCTAATCTCAATTGTTACTCCTATGCTTAAGTTAAAATAAAAAACTTATAAATAGAAAATTATGAAATAATATATTTGATATGAGCTTTATTTATATAAATAATTATAATTGTTATTTGTTCTTGTAAACTACAATAAGCTTCATTCATAACTTATAGAAACAAAAATATTGTCAAACTATAAATATAACCTATTGGTTGTCATACAAATATTAGATAGTTAACTCAATTAGTCTAGAACCTGTTTAGTTTAGCGGTAGTGGTTAATGATGAGCAATTAGTAATCAATAGTCATTAGTCAACCATGATTAAGCAGATGAAAATATAATTATATAATAAAATGATAAAAAAAATATTTATTTTTATATTTTAATTAATTTATGTAAAATATATATTGGTATAATAGTAAATAATGAAAAATATAAGGTAAACAGTAGTAAAATAAATTCAGACGCCTACTTTTTATATTTTAAATATTAAAAAAATTAGATTTCAATGTTTAGTTATATTTTCTATGCGTTGATTGTCAATTTTTAAATTGAAATATTAAATATTGACATTTTATCGAATGCTCTTTTTTTAGTGTTTGAATACTCAATTCCTAAATACTAATAAATAAATATTAAACTAAACAAACACTTAGTTATCATATATAACACAATAATAGTTGAAAAATCACATCGTATTAAAGAACTTTTGTGACATTAAAGTAAATATAATGAAATTTTTATTTTTAATAAATTGAAAATTATTAAATAGTTGCGTTATTTCAAAAAAATTAATAGATAAAATATAAAAGTTAGAGATATAAAATTAATTTTTATTAGTTGCATTTTGCTTAATGTTTTATTTGTTTTTTCTTTTAACAAATTTCTTTCAACAAAAAAGGTTTATTCCATGGAGATGATGAAGATGATTAAAGAACATGATCCAGGCTAAGGTTGACAATTTTTAACATAATTTGATTAAATGACACAACATAAGATGTAATTAAATGAGTTTAAATTTGATATAAATAGATTTGAGTCATAAATGAGTTAATTCGTTTATGGCACAATAAAAAAAATAAATTTAAATGAATTGACTCGCCTAACTCATAATAGATACAATTAAACGCGATTATATAATTAAATTAATAGATTAACATGTAATACATGATACAAATACATATTTAAACACATTTTAAATACAAATATTTATATATAAAAATATATATATGAATTTAATCTTATATTTGTTTAAAATTTTTAATATTTAGTCTCTATTTTTTCAATAATTTTTAATTAAAAATAAAAATATTTTTAGTTAAAAATTAAAATTTTTAATTTTTCATATATTTTTAAATTAAACGTGTATTTTTATGTCATGACACGATAATAATATAATTAATTAAATAAATTATATGAATCTTTGTCTTATAACTCACTTTAAAATTGAAAATTTTAGCATAATTAATTAAATATATTATATTTAAAATAAATATTCTTATATTATACGCATCATATCATAACACGACTGAGTTGAAACCTATCCTAAGCCAAAGCTAAGAATAGGGGATTCGTGGCAGCTGATATTTTATTGTGCATAATATTAACAAATCCAAAAGTTGGCGGCTGCTGTAGTCTGCAGATAGACAGGAAATAGGAATGGCTGGCTGCCAACGAAAATTTAAAAAAAAAAAATGTGAAACGATCTTTTAAGAACAGTTATGTCGGACTGCTCTGTATTTTGGTGGGTTGGCATGTACGTTACGCCTTCCACGGCCGAGTTAAAAATTTTAAATGAAGTGATTGAGAGGGAGAAAAATAAGAGAAAAAGAAAAAAAAAAAATTTTTATTTTTTTTCCTTCTTACGTGATTTTCCAAACACAGTGTAATAGTTGTTGTTTGATCTGATCCATAGCCAAGCCGTTCAATCGAGAATATTCGCTCTCTCTCGCTCTTTTGTTAGAAGATTGTAAATACTATCACGAGTTTGCGGACAAAAATATTATCTATCAATATATCTTTAATTTAATAATATTTGAATTATTTTAAAAACTACAATATCTCAAATTTAAATTTTAATCAGAATTTAATTTATATGATGTATAAAGTACTAATAAACAAAATATAAACATATATGATTAAAAAAGTATTATTAAATTTTACAATAACAAAGAGGCCTTTAACTTTTTTGATTGAAAATATTAATAATTATTCATATATATATATATATATATAATGGGATAAAATCTAGTTTGATGACTTTACTTAGTCTTTTAGAAGTGGCGATTTTTAATTTGATTTGAAAATGTGATACAATATATTTTTAAAAAATAATTTGATTTATTCAAGAAGATTCAAAAGGACTCAATTTAGAGTTAATTTAACCTAACCCACAAAATTAACTCAAAATGATTCAATCTTGATCAACCTATGAGTCGGTTTATTTGACTTAATTTAAATTTTAAAATATTTTAAAATAAAAATTATATATTTAAAGATAATTATGGATGATCCAACTTAATCAAAAATTTGAAAATGATTTGAATTGTTTTTACATTTTAATTTAATAACTCAATTGAGAATTAATCCAATTCAACTCTCGACTCATTTGGCACTTCTACTTCAAACTTAGATTCACAAGGACAATGATTCAAAGAATTGAGACTTGTTATTTTTCATTACTTCTTATAATTAATATAAATATATAACTCTAACTTTAGTTAATTTTTTACTATGTGTTAAGCAAAACTTTGTAAAATCACTATATTATATTTAAAAATAATCATAAATTCAAAATAAAATAATAATTCTAATATCATATAAATTTCATATTTAAAATTAATTTTTTAAATTAAAAAATAATTTTTTAAATATAAATTTAAAATTACACTTTTGTAGTCAATTAGTATATAAAATTTAAATAAAATATAAAATTCCATATTAAAATTAAAATTTTCGAGATTACAATTCTAATAGAATAATACTATGATTGTTTATATATGTTATGCGTGATATACCTATTGATCATGAGTATTTTTATTTCCCTTTAAAATTGATCTTTCTTATTTCTTTTAAGTATTGCATTGTAAACTGATGTATTTTTATTTCTTTGGTTGCTATAATCTTTTTAATTGCTAAATTTTCAATACAATTTTAAATTACGAAAGAATAAAAAACAGATAAAAACTTTGATTTCATAGTTAATTTGAGTAAATAATAATGATGATGATGATGTATCTATCTAGTTTTATTAAGAGTCTGTAAAATTAAATTTCAGTAGCTTAATCCTAATCTTAATATTATTAGGTTTTCTTAAAAATAAACATACTTATAAAAGACAAATTCAATAAATTGTATAAGAGAATAATATAATTCTATGTAAGCAAAAAGAAAAAGACAATTATTAGTTTACGGGAATAAAGCTTTTGTGATATAGGATAGTTATAGTGAAACATGCTATATTTTCATCTAATTTTTCTGATTTCCAGTTTCATTTTCATAATTATGGCTTATTTGTTTATAATAAAGTCTTCATAAAAAGTCTGACTCCGCTTTCCCTTATCTATGCATATCCCTGTGCTTTTCTTTTGTTTTGACAGTTATATGGCCCTTTTGTGATGAGCTTGTAAGAGTTAAGAGTGAATTGTTATAAAAATTAGTCATAAATTATAATAATAAATGTAATTTTTATTTTTCTTAAATAATTAAATAAATTTTAAATTATTAAATTTAATATATAAATAATAATTAAAATATATTATTATTTTATATAAATTATTGTCTAATTGCATGTTTTCAAGTAAATAAAATAATAAAAATAAAAAATTATAATTAATTTACTACAGTAAGTTTGAATAATAATATAATTTTTAATAAAAATAAGAAAATTTTGTAATTTCATTTTGTTCAATATGCTGTTTTAATTTTTTTATTATATAGTAAATTAAATATTTATTTTTATTAATGTAATAAAGGGGATAAGTATAAAGAACTTTTCATATTGTTAAACTTTTTGAATTATATTTATGTAAAAAACTTTTTTTATTTATAATTATTATATTTTTATTATAGAATTATATCAGTGATTAGAAATTCTTAATAAAATTAAAAGAACGAAATTATGATTCGACTTAACTTTTAGCTTACAAGTTACATATATATTTAAAAAAATTTTACTAGAAATAAATTTAAATTTTAATATTGATTTAAGTATACTTTTAAGTTCTAATAAAATATACATTCCTAATGAGACGATTACATTTCACATGTTTTGAAAAATTAATTAATTAAAAAAATATCACCATAATTTTTAAAGGTTTTTTAAAGTGTTGGAAAGAGATTATTATTTAGTAAATTTAAACATCAATATTTATTAAAAAATTTACGCTACTAAAGTACTAGTTTCCATACCAAAAAAGAAAAAACTATAGCACTAGACTCACACATCAGTTCTTATATATCTTATTGTATTTTTTTTATTTACTAAAAAATATCTAATTGATTTTAAAATCGAAATATAGTTGTAATACATATTTAAATCATAAAAATTTTATTATATAAATAATTAAATAAAGTTCTTAATAATTTGAATATATATTATTATTAACTTAAGGTTGTTGCATATTTTACAAGAAATGAAATTATATTTTTTGGATTGTATTTGATCTTTTTCCGGAGGGAAGTTAAATAGACATAAATGGAAATTCAAAGAAGTTAAACTTAATTTCAAGGTTTAATCTAAGTGACTAAGAGAATTTATTTATTTATAATTTTTACTTAAATTTTAAAAATAACACTAAAAAATGTACTAAATTTTTTTCAAAAAAATTGAATGTGCCAAATTGATAGGAGGGTGTAATATTATATATGTGCATTTCTTCCTTTAAAGTTAGAAATAAAATTTTTTATCCAATCCAAACTCTTTCAAAAAAGTGATTTGAATTCAAAATGATTCAAAAGTTTGGAGTTAAATACAATTTCACTTTGTTGATCTTTTTGAATATTGATAAAAAAAAAAAAAGGATTGAATTCAACCCAAAATGATTAGATTTTAATCTATTTAAATTATTAATAATATTTCTTAAATATAAAAATTAAATAATATTTTTTGTTATTCTAAAAAAGTCAATATCATGGGTGAGTGAACTCAAAATCTAAAAATGACTAAACCAATTCTTTTATATTTTGATTTAATAATCCAATTTGATTTCATAAAAAAACAAAAAATTAACTTGATCTAAGATTAACTCGATTCAAAATTCAATCCATCCCATGCATTTCCTAATCTCTGTTCATAATAAATCTAAATACGACCAACAACCTAATAATTATGTTGCTTCACCTCGTTGAATTTTTCATTTTTGATAAATAATATTAGTTCACATTTATATAAGGGATGGTGTTTTTGATATAGCGTATTTAGAATCTGAATTCTTTTAAAATAAATATGAATTTTTCATTCATATAATCAATTTAATATAACTTGATGTAAATATAGAATTCAATGTAATTATGAAATACAAAAATATTTCTATTATAATTTTTTTCTAAATATCTTTGATCATGTTGATAGAGTTTATATCTTACATCCCGATGATAAATACATTATATTCGATAGTTTATTTGACCATATATTAAAATTTAGGTCTGTTGAGTAAGTTGGATTGAAAAGAAAAAAATTATAAAATATCTAACAAATACACCCAAACTTTCATATAAAAGAAGTATAAGCTTTCATAAAAGAATTCACTGATATTCACGTATAGGGAGAAGAAAGACATATATAATCTAAAAAAATAAGAAAAATATAAAAATACACGGAATCAAATCTATAGATTTGAAATTTATTAAGATATAAAAAATAAAAAAACACAATAAAATAGAAAAGACAAAGTAATTTTAAAGATTTAAACTGCAGATCTACTAATAAATTAAACAAATTCACTTATTTTTCTTTAACAATTAATAATTTTTTTAAAAAATTAGAAAAAAGAAAATAATCTACTAAAAAAACTAATAAAGAGTGAAGATTATCACCAATGAGACTTTATTGACGACAATCCAAAAAAAAAAAAAAAAAGTGAGGAGGAGTAAATCCGTTGAAAAGAGAGACAAAAGGAAGGGTTTGATGAAATTTTCTGAATAATTTAGAATTTATAATATCAAAAACAGGTTTCGGTTTTAGAAATTGTGGTGCCCTTTCAATATTTGACACCTAAATGTGAACAAGAACAGTGTGAAATATATATAAATAAATGAAAACATGTGTTGGCCGACGGAACTCAAAGTCTTGAGATTTGCAAATGACAACAATCAGCAGCTGAGAAGTGTACGATATAAATAAATTAATTAATCAATTGTGGTTTACAAGTTGCAGACAAGTTCAATCAACGCGTTGTACCTTTTAGCAGTGCGTCCGTTTTGCATGAAAAGTTAGCGCTGCCCAACTAACAAACGGTTCTACTGAAAATTCTTTTTTTGTCCTAAAAAAAAAAAGTGGAAGTTGCGGACTTGTTCTTTTGTGCATGTTTCTAATTTTAAGTGTGGCATTATTTGTTATAAAGGAAGTTAATTAATTGATTCGGAGTATATTTTAAAAAAAACAAAAGAATTTGTTTATATTGAATGTATACATTCAATTAATAGAATATATATATATCTATATTACGTAAGAGTTTGAATATTTTTTTTATATCTCCATTTGTTTTATAAAAAAATATTTTTATAAGAAATAAATCATTTTTAAAGGAAATGATTTTTCTTTTCAAATGAGGAAATTATTTTCCAAATTTTAACAAATATATTCAAATGAAAATAATCTGTGGGATTCATAAAAAATTTTATTTTTAATATATTTTTATATTAAATAATAAATATTATAAATACAAAATGGTTTATAGTCTAAATTTTGTTATAATCTTATAAATCAAAAGAAAATTAATATTTAATAATATATTTCAAACACCCAAAAATATATTATTTAGAAAATATTTTTACAAACAAGTTAATATTTTTTTTTTTGAATATTTAGTTGGAGCTTGCAAGATATTGTTTTTTTGACCGTTCAATTTTCTTAGAAAGTAATTTACATAAAGGGAATGAATAAAAACTATATTTACAATTATATTTTTAAATAAATTTATTTAATAAAATAAATATAAATTTATGTTTATAAATTAAAGATAATAATTAATTATAACTTATCATCTATATAATATGTTTCACTGAAAGTTAATATATAAATCAAACATATTGATATATTTTTTAAAAAATAAATCTGAAATAAACATTAAAAATCTTCAATTCCTAAAAAATTATTTTCCACAAAATCCTTTTTTTTTAAAAAAAATTTCATATCCAAATAAAAAAAAAATCTAAGTCTTCGCTCTATTGATGTTAGAATTGTTTTTAGCTTTATAAATTTATGAGGTTGTGAATTCAGATCTTATATTTTTATTAAGATTATTGTAATTAATTATATTTTGTATAAGCTTATGTTTCTTATTAGTATGTTATTTATGCCATAATAAAGAAAGACGTATTCATGTCATTTCTATTCTAAATTTATCTATTTTTCGCTTATTTGTAATCTTTTTCTTAGGCCAATAATTTGTTCTTTCTTTATTTTAGTTAGCTTTTTCTAATAATTTTTTTAAAAAATTGTTGAAATATAACATTCTAGGCATGAATTTGTTCTTTTATTTATTTATTTTTAGTATTGCATGACTCTGTTGTTATATTGCTTATTTTGTGCGGTTTTACTCTCCCTACAGGATTTATTGAGTCTTTTTAGTAAAAATTTTAAATATTAACTAAATGATAGAGTTTTTAAGAAGCTTCTCCTACTTGATATCGATAGAAAAGTACAATTATAACTAACATTTTATGTTTAGAAGATATCTATTTTAAATTTTCAAATGTAGTTTTTATTTTTCAATTTAAAAAAAAATTGATATAAAATATTGAGTAAAAAAAGTAAATGGAGTCCGTAAAGTTTTAAAAGCTTTAGTTCTCAAGAATTTTAAATAGGAAATTTTCACCAAATAGTTGTTATAGTTTTAAATCAAATAGCAAAATTATTATTGAAATTTATTTACATTATTTTTTGTCCTTTAAGCATATTTTATTCTATTTTTACTAGATAAGTTATAATGATATTCTTTAAAGAGAAAAAGAATAATTGAAAAGATTAAATTAAAATATGTATTTTATCTAATTATCTTATTAAATTATTAATAATGAAATAAAATTTTTAATTTTTTATATATAATAAAAAATATTTAAATTTATGAAATTTAATAAATAAAAATAAAAATATTTTGAAGTGTTTGAAAATAATTATAACAATCGTATATATGAGCAAAAATAACACAAAATATATAAATTTAAGTAAAATTTTAATTTCCATTATTTATTATTTTAAGATTTGTGTAATATCATAAAAAATCTAAAAATAATTATATTTATAATCATCATTTGATATGTTAATAAAAATAGTAACGAACTTTTATCAAACAGTTAATATCAATTAGCTATTAGTAATAGTTAAATAAAATGGGATTTTAATGAAAGATATAAACATAGGAAATTTTTTGTATCTTTCTTTATATACAAAAAACTTATATATATATATATATATATATATATATATATTTAAACTTATATATATATATATATATACACACACACATGCCCAGGCTGTATATGATTAGTTTGTAAACCTATCCAATATTATAATTACAAATAAAATAACTATTTATAACTACCTAATGAATGTATCATTGGACCCTTGTATTTTTTTAATTATAAAAACAGTCATCATTTCATTCAAATTTAATTATTCTATTAGTTGTATGTATGCACCCATCATGAGGAAGACTTTTCGATACGTATAATTCTTTTAGAATAAAAAAGGCATATGACAGAGTATCAATAGAATACTACAGTAGAATAGATAGTATTGTATTATATTACGATGTCGTAATTAATATAAATATTAATTTTATTAGTGTATATAATTATTTATCACTTTAAATAATTTTATTTTGATAAAATTATTATAAATAATTAGTAAATTAACACATAATTTAAAATTTAACACAATAATATTATACGTCATCATAGCACTTTTCCATTCTTTTTTACAGCGACTGTATTACTAAGTTGGTTGACAAATAAAATATATGAATTGACAATTAACAAAAAATAATATAGCAACAATTTATGTGCGTGAAAATTACTCCTGATTAAAAATTTTAATTCAAATACGTATTTGTCTGTTTTTTTGATTAACGTACGAGAAAACCTTCATTAACAGTTAGTTTTTTAAAAAAATGATAACCATAGATGAACCAATTAGTTTCATTGACATTTCTTTATTGATTCTGAACAGATTTTTCAATTTTATTTAGTTTCTAGTGAATTAAGTGCAAAAATATGTAACCCTTTAAATTTTAACTTTTGTTGTAGCAAATTTTACTTTTATTACAGAAATTCAAATGTCCAAGATGAAAAAATAAAAATTAATATAATTTTCAGTGCTGCAATCAAATAGTACGTGATTACAAAAAATTATTTTCTTAAAATAATTTTTCTAAAATATTTTTAATATATTTACTTTAGCTTTTTGTGAAATAAATGAAGACTCAAAAAAATATGCAATATAATATTAATCGTTAATTTGTATTATTGTTAGAAATTGTCTCCAATTTTTATTTGGTTTAAAATTTTTAATTTATAGGGACTTCATATTTAGATTTAACTTGATAACTTTTCTCTATAAATATAATTTAATTGTAGAAATTCGTTGGCTTTGGTTCAGTGGCTTTTGAAAATTCTTCTATTGTGCACAGAATTTATATTACAAAAAGTTATATATTTTATCTTTTAATCTCACCCTAATATCTATATTGTTAGGGAACATTTGATACATGAGTTCGTACTCTGTTTGAGTTAGATGCTATTATATTGTAATCTCTACTATACTAAACTGTTAATCATTTTATACCTTGTGGATATGGTTCTATAAAAATGAACCAGATAAAGTACTGTGTTCTTTGTTTATAGTTATTCATAAATTAATTTCTTCATATAAATTAAACTTGTTTCACTTTTGCCATTGCTAATAACAAGGTATAAGTAGATAGTTGAGACACGTTTAATTCAAAGTAGAGAAAGTTGAGTATGAACAAATTGAATTTTGATATTGCACCATTTAAGATGATTATAAAATTAAAAGAAATTGGAGACACGATTTATTGTTTGATGAAATTTGATTTAAGGTAGAGATTTATTAGGATTTGTCTTCAATTCTTATTTGATTTAAAAATCTTAATTTGTAGAGACTTTTTGTATAGCATTTTCTTATAAATAAGATTTAATTATAAAAATTATTGATTTTTGTCCAATAACTTTTGAGAATTTTCTTATTGTGGAGAGAATTTCTGTTATGGAGATTTATGTGTTTTGAGTTGTAGCATACGACTATTATCTTTTGTTCTTATCTTAATATATGCTTGATTCGAGAGTATTTTGATATATGATTTCACACTTATGTTTGAGTTAGATATAAAGATGACAATTTTGACCCACCTTAATAATTCAATATGAACTTACTTAAAAAAAGTGATTCAAATCTGATTTGAATTTAGTCAAATTCAAAATGATCCGAAATTTTTAAATCGGATAAAGACTAATCTAAATGAGTTAACTTGTGACCTAATTCAGCTGATCTGAAGATAACATAGAAAAAAATATAAATTTTATTATTAAACATATTTAATTAAGAATAATTGAAGTAAAAAAATTACTTTTTATAATGATTAGATTATTTAATTATTTTAAATTTCAATTCAACTTTAATTTAATTTTATTTGTATTTAAAATATACTGATATTTTTGTTTTTTTTTACAAACTTACTTTTAATTTTACTATGTCTTTTAATTTGTTTAAATTATAATTTTTTATTTATTATGACAAGTTATTTTGTAAGAATAAATTATTTATTCTAATAAAATAATTTTATTATAATTTCTTAAATAATTTAATTAGTGACAAAAATATTATTGTGATAATATTTTTTATATGTAATTTGATACCGAGATATTATGATAAAATAAGAAAAATATTTATATCATAAATTATCTTGTATTCTTATTTATTATGATAATAAAATTTTTGACATAAAAAATTATTACAAGTTTATTTATTTTTCATAATAGTTGTGTCAAATTTGATTTTTATAATAATAAATTCATATATCAAGATAAAATTAATTTCATCACATAAATTTTTATTACAACACACAAAATTTCTTATAGGGAATGGTTAGTTGTCATTATATATTGTATGCTTGGTAGTGAATTAGTGTAAATCATGATATATGATTTGAATGTAATTTCATATGAACTTATTTCTATTACTTGTTTTCATTATATATAGTCATTTGCTTAAAAAATAAATTGGATTTAATTTATTAAGCATTTAAATAAAAAATTTTTTAATCAAATTATGTTTATAAAATTTTTTTGATTAAAAAATAATTTTTAAAAATTATTATGTTTTCTTAATAAATTATAAAAAATATTATATCAATAATAAAATGAATATTTAAAATACTTTTTAAAAAATTAAATAAAAATTTAAAAACACTTTTAAAAAAATTAAATAGAAAATGACTTGACTTGATCTAAAATATTATTTTTAAAGGTAAATTTGAAATCCAATCCAAAATTTTTCTGTATGTAAATCCAATAGGTGATCTAAATCTGTTTGAAATCTAACCCAATAAAAAATAAAGGTTCGATTTGAAAATAATATGACCTGACCCGTTTCTCAACTCTAATTAGATACTAATTCAAAAATTATATATATTATATTTATAATCTCTATCTTAATAAATTGTTGATCATCTTCATATCTATTAATATAGTCCTACAAAGGTGGATCACGTAAATTATTATATTTTTTGTTCATTTTCATTCATAAATTAATTTTTTCACATATAATGCTAATAGTTATGCATTTATTCTATTTAAAAATTATATTTTCTTTAGAAAATTCTAAAATTTAAAATTTTTTTATATGATTATCTATTTTAATTTTAATAGTGAATTTGTTTTATAATTTGTATCGTGTTTAACAATAACGAAACATTGTTTAGAGGAAACTTATGATTGAAGCTCTACAATAACTTAGTAGTATAAAACTACCTCTCTAAAAAATAATAATAATAAAAACAAAACTCTATGGAGATTAAATATACAGCACATAAACAAATAGAGGTCCAAACAAATGTTACATAATAAATGTAAAATTGTTGTTCCTTAGAAGTTTAAAATAGGTGAATTAGGGTTGATAAACGTTTTCGTGGAATGAAATTTAAAACTCAAAATGGGACGAAAAATTGAATAATGTGGGCAATTTATAAAAGTTTAAGCTGCTAACCATTAACGTGCTCTCATTAATATAAATATATATATATATATATATTTTAAAGTTCTATTATGCTGAATAACTTATGAATGCTATTCAAATTATACACCAGTTTGTTGTAATTTGATTTTGTAAGCAATAGCACATTTGATAAAGTAATCTCAGTTCTTCTTACACAATATTCTTCAAAAATTATTCCATTTATTATTTTTAAATCTTTCAAAAAATTGATAAAAAATTAATTGTTACATTGTCCACTATCACTATGGCTCTACCACAGTGTATCACTGTCAAATGTCTTCTCTAATTATTATTTGCTAAGACCTGGTTCGATAAAAGGGTAAATATATCCAATTTTTTATATTAACTTTAATATAATATTTAGTTTAATAGTATTTTTATTTAATAATAACATTTTATTTATTTATTATTTAAATTTTATTATAATTACTTTGTCTAATATATTATTTATTTTTTAATAAAATTATTATTATTCATAATTAATATTTAATACATGTATTATAAAAAGGTATAATTCATAATTTTTTTAGAAAATACTTTGATGATTACACATTATTATTTTTAAAAATCTAAAATATAAAATAAATTTTTTATTTATTTAAAATTTATGTCTACATTGATAACTATATTTACAAACAATAATCATTAATAATAATTTTATCAAATACTTATACCAATATGTAACTAGCTATTGATAATTAATACTAGAAATCATTAATAATAGTAATTAACAAGTAGCAATCATTAATAATAGTAATTACTCCATCTGTTTTTTAATATATGCAATTTAAGATTTTTACACTTATATTAAATATTGTATTTAATAGGTGTTATTACATATAAAAAATACTATTTTACCCTCAATTAATTATTTTTATAAAAAATTACAAATTTTTTATACATTTATAAAAAAGATTATGTTACCCTCAATTAATAACTTTTATATATTTACAAATTTTTAATTTTTAAATTATTGTGCACTGTAAAAAGAAATAATTATTATGAAAGAGAGAAATAATAGAGTTGAAAATAATTAATTAATGTTCATTGATAATTGTAAAATATCAAGTATTATAGAACAAAAATTTATCTCTAAAGTAACATCTATTTTGGAATGAAATGAGTACTGCATAAGTAAAAAACTGTGTTGCCCTTAATTAATTATTTTCATAAATTATTATGCACTCTAAAAAAGAAATAATTATTATAAAAAAGATAAATGGTATAGTTGAAAAAAAATTAATTAATGTTTATTAATAATTGTAAAAGATAAAATATTATGAAATAAAAATCATCTCTAAAATGACATTTAATTCAAAATAAATAGAGTAACAAGTAGCAATCATTAACTGGTAGCAACAAATAAATACTTACCAAGATGCAACTAGCTATTGATAATAAATACTGGCAAACATTAATAATAGTAATTAACAAGTAGCAACAAATGAATTAAACGAACCCTTAATTTATTATAAGAGCATCTTCAATAATATATTTTTTTTATTTTAAAGAGCATATTTTGCATAATAAAGAGTATTTTGAAAAATTTTTAAATACAAAATATGAAAAAATTTGTATAACTTTAATAGACTCTTGATATTTTTAATCTTTATTTTATTTTATCTAATAAACATTAGTGCTTAAAATTTTTTAATAAAATCAAATAGTTGTTATAGATGAAAGAGAAAAACTTTTTAATAAACAAAATAAAAACAACTAGATAGCAATTAATGTATTGTATAGAAAATTAAAATACTCTGGTTTTATATTATTATCCATGGAACTACTTTCAGATAATCATAAAACCCAATTGCTAGCGCCCATATATATATATATATATATATATAGAAAGAGAGAGAGAGAGAGAGAGAGAGATCACATGTATTTTTTTTATTTTTTTTTGAGATACATTGTGTATACAAATGTATTTCTAAGGTCAAACCACAACAACTCCTAACTCTTCTGTGCAGGACCGCTACCTAATAAAATAATTCCTTCTTACTTTCAAAATTAAATGATTGTTTCCATAATGTTTAAATAATATTTATATAATAAAATTAGAAATCACATGGCATAAGCAAAAATATCGCTACTATCAATTTGGCTCATATATATATATATATATAGCTGATCATAAACTTGATCATATCTATGCGATGTGTATCTGCGAATGAGAATCTAATGTATTATATATAGAGATAGGTCCAACGAACATTTTTTTTTAAAAAAAAAAATTGATGGAGTTGTATATAATGAAGAAATAGAATAGAATACAGCTGACAATTAAGACTACTTTTTTGTTGTATTAATCAATGGCTAAGTAAACGAGTCACCTTTCACTAAGAAAACTCCAAAGAACTGGCAAAATATGTTGAGATTGTAGAGATTAGTGTGCTATATTATTTAATATACTTTTGTGCCATTTTAAAGTGTGGATCACAAAGTTTTTAAAGTTATCTCTAAAATTTTAAAATCTGAACTTTAAATCTTGTGTAATGAATTAAATTTATTTATAAATCTAAATTTATAAATGAAATTTCATTTTAAATTCTAGCTCATTAAATTCATCAAATTGATTGCCACAACTAAATTAATTTTTACCAAATTTGATAAAATTTTCAAATAAATTTTACATTTAAGAGATTTTTTTTATCACAATAAAAATATCTTTATTCAAATATATTTTTTCTCTCCTCTTTTATTGATCATA
>CATIWR010012386.1:0-16963 GCA_949677035.1 Omphalea diandra
CAATTCTATTAAATCGAATAGTTTACTAGTATATATATTTTTTATTTTATATCAACTATTATAATAATTAGTTAAAACATTTGTATTTAACTTTTCAATTAAAAAGAGAGAAATTGTAACGACCAATTATGTTTACAAATCATGTTGCTCTGATACCACTAAATGTAACAACCGTATTCATATGACAGAACTCATATGGCTCTGATACCAATAAATGTAATGACCGTATTCATACCACTGAATGTTAGCCTTTTTTTTTTTTTTTTGCTACCACAATCTGTAATGCTACAATCGGTCCCTAATAGAGCACTCAACATCCGGGATTTGCCCATCGGCCCCGCGATGTCATACACATCGGGATTTGCACGTCTGCCCCACATATGCTTGAGCCCTCTCTGATACCAAAACTGTAACATCGAAATTCATTTGTCAAACCAATAATTGTGACACCCATTGTTCTCATTTGTAAATCAGTTTTGATACTACAAATTGTAACGTCACAACGTGGCAACAGCTGGTACCTATCAGAGCACTCAACGTTCGGGATTTGCTCGTCGACCCCGCAATGTCATACACACAGGGATTTGCAAGTCTGTCCCGCGTATGCTAGAATCCTTTGATACCACCACCTGTAACTATCGTCTTCAGTTGCAACTCATGGCATTTCATGTTTATAAATGCATACACATTAAGGTTAATTCATCATACAGAGATAATCCCATATGTATTTAATATACACATGTGTTTACTAATGTCAGGACCAGTGACCACAACTAGTTCCTATCAAATGTATGTACATGACACAAGGGGAGAGAGTTGGAATTCAGCCGACGACCTGTGTTCCATATGTCTTTATGTAAGACTTTATGCATCAAAATGTCCAAACTCTATGCTTCAGTATCTGAAAAATAGTTGTGATTTGGTGAGTCGCGACTCAGTGAATAAAAACAATAATTAAATTCTCATGGCATAATTCATAATCAAATATCATCAAGATACATTGCAAGTATAACAATTGACTATGCAAGTGCAAATACAATAGCTTTGTTTTTGTCGTGACCGAGCAAGGCAAACATTGCTTTCAGGATATTCATGTGATTCATGTAACATATGATTTGGGACCTATTGGTCCATCTTCTTGTAATTTGCAAATGTTTGACAAGTCGGTCACAACGCCCCTTTTAGTTCCATGTGCAAATGCTTATTCACAAATGATATGCCAAGTAATCGTTAAGAGCATTTGATTCTCACTTGGCATGTATTCCCATGTAACATGTAACAATTCAATCATTCTCACTTGCCTTATATTTTCATGTAACATGTAACAATTCAATCATATATACATGTAATAGAACATAATCATATCATACCATTATCACATACACCCATTGAATCCAATTATGGTTTTTACTCATCTTTTGCTGTTACCGACCTTTATGGTAGGCTTGGTTCCCTCTCTATGGCTTCCTCAAAGTTTTGAGACCCTAGAATTTGATACATACATGGTTACAAGTATGCCAAAATAATTATGAATGCTTGGTGCATGATCCATGCAAGTGGACCTATGTTTATGCATATATTCCTAATAGGGCAGCCTGAGCTTGCTACACTTTCACAGAAATAACTCTAGATATACTCATACAAATGACTTGATTCTTTTTTTCAAAAAAACTAGACACATAAACACACAACATATTCAAATTTCACATCAATATCAGACACACACAAAATGTGGTGAATTTTTAAATGTTGCCCTGTTGCAGTGTCCTCTCAGTCTGAGTAGGTCTTTTATTCTTAGGTATATCTCAAATTGTACTAGTCCAATTGTAATAATATTCTACCATCAATTACAAAACATATAAAGGAACATTTTTCATGTTTTACTCATTGTCCAGTTCAGTCTATAAGGTCACCAAAACAAAAGACAAATCTCGGGGCAAGTAGGTTCATAACATGTTGACAACCAGTCAAGATAAAGGGACAATATCTTAGCAACCATGCTGGATTGGAAACAATATTTCACAGGTATGTAGATCAGACATAAATATACAACTTTGAAGTTTGGATCATCATCAAATTCTGAGTCTATGGTCATCAAATTCTTGGAAAACCGAATTAAAAGAAAGGTGGTGTGTCATCCAGGTACAGAGTCAGTCCTAATCAATGAGCCATATCTCTTTCCACATAACAAATTAATCAAAAGTGCTTAACAGGTGTTTATAAGGAATATAACCCTACAAGTTTCATGTTCTACACTCTATCAAAATAAGAATATAAAGTCATCAAAATATAACAAAATAGAAGGCTGAGATAATCTCGGTTCGGATTTGACCTAGTCCTGATGAAGGAGTCATATCTCCTCACACACACAGAATCAAGTAAAACTGTTTCATACACATTTATATAAGACATAAAGCTACAATTTTTATATTTTTCATTTTCCCTAATTCCTCTTCTAGGGTTACAAAATCGTGGGTGCAAAATTCTGCTCTAACAGCAAAATCAACAGAATCAGCTCTTGTTCTCTTGGATTACAACTTCCATCCAAGAGCTCTACCTCAATTACTCCATAATTCTCACTAACCATGCATGATTAACATGTCATGAGAGATTAATTCCAGTTGAGAAGAAGATAAATTTACTTACCTACTGTCCTAGAATTTGAAAACCTTAGGCAACTCACTCTTCTCCCTCTCTTCTACTTCTTCTTCTTCTTCCTTTCTTTCTTTCTTCCTTAGCTCTCTCTCTCTTTCATCTGGTGTATTCCCACCTTATCTCCTCTTTTTCCAGCCCATAATGGCAGATAATTATAATTTGTATTCTTACTCTAATAGGACAAAAGATTGGTGGCTTCTTCCTATTGGTTGAAAGTTAAACAGTTTTACTTTTAGTCCCTTTTCTTCATTCCTTCATCACCTTCGTCCATTCTTTAATTTCTATATGCTCTTTATACTTTTAGATGAGCTCTCAAGCACCATTATTTATGATGCTATAATAGGCACACAACATGAAATAATTTATCGTATAACTATGCAAACATTGCATATATGTTCAAGTATCCCAAATGCAACGGTGCCATTGTCATTGTTGTGTTTTTACAATTCACATGTGTAAATGATTATTTATCCTGTGCATATGTTCATGTGAGATTTCATATTATTTGTGCAATGAATATATATTCATGTGATAATGTCAATGAATAGGGATAGGGATGTTACATTACAACTCCTAAACCTATTAGGAGAACTAATATCACTCCCATATAAAGACCAAAAATAAATAATTAATGGAGAGTTATTGATGGTTATGAATATAACTTAGGTTGTTATAACATAACAAATGGACTAAATTGGCAAGTTTAAAAAAGTTTGAGGACTTGAATGATTAAGATGTTTAATATGGAATTAGTGGTAGTTATGTATGTATATGAATGTTAAATGATAGATTATGATATTTATATATGAATGTATATGATATATTATGATGTTTAATATGGAATTAATGGTAGTTATGTATGTATATGAATGTTAAATGATAGATTATGATATTTATATGGCTATGGACACAAATAATGAAAGTTACATAGGTAAATGTAACTTTTGGACTAAGTTGCATGTTTGAAAAAAGTTTAGATTTAAGGTCTTTATTAGCCTTTTTGGCCAATAATAGCTTATTTTATGCATAAAACATGTTATATGAATGAGTTTAAACAACCATCCATATTTTTAGTATTTTTATTCTATTAATATGGATTTAGTTATATGTTTAGGTGTATGTGATGCTAAAGGTCAATGACAAGGAAAATAGATGTAATTATGGAATATCATTGTTAGGTGAGGGATTTTATTGTGGTCTTAATGTCCATTGCATACATGCATCATAAATTTTATATATAAGCAATAGTAGGCCAAATTAAATTAATATGAAATTCATATGCATTTTGTGGATAAAATGATATGTCATGATATAAGTGTTATGTTTAAATGCCATTTGACGTGAGGATAGTTCAAGGAAGAAGTGGGGATTCAGAAAGTCATAGCTAACTATGCAAGGATTGAGATTTGTAGGATATTAATGACATGTATGCATGTATAGTGAGAAAATTCCTCTAAGATCAATAAGGGATATGGTTGGTGAGGTAACTCCCCCAGAAGTGCACAACTGAAAAGGCAACTCCTTTGTGCGAGAAAGATAAATAACCTAAGTAGGGATTCCCATCGATTTTATTATCTATATATGTAATGATATGCTATGTAAATATTGTATGTAGATGATGTGCCATGTTGTTAGAAATGCATTCATGTAAAGGTATGTGAGCATGCATATAAACATATAAAATCTCTCATTGAGTTTTTGACAAAGAACTCACCCCTGCACACACAGTAGTTTTGTAGGAGAGATATAAATGATGACTAAGATGATGGATAAATGCTAAAACTCTAAGGATTTAAATTAAACAATAAGTATTATATATGCTAAGGCACTACACTTATTCCTCGTAGTTGCCTAAGTCATTATTTTTATTCTTAGTTACCTCTGTAATGTCTTTAAATATCTTATATAATATCTAGTAATTATATTATGTATATGAGAGATAATTGTTACTAATTATGATTTGCAATAAAACTAAAGTGCTACGAGTTTAAGAATGAACACCTTAATTCTAAAGATAGTTTTATGGGAGTTTATTTTCCTTAATTTTAAAGATAGTTTTATAGGAGTTTATTTTCCTTAATTCTAAAGATAGTTTTATAGGAGTTTATTTTACATACAAAATTTATGTCATGTAAGAAAAAAAAAAGAAAAGTAAGAAAAGAAAGACTACAAAAAGAGAAAAAGAAAGAAATATCATGTTTTAAGAAATGTTTGAGATATACTCCCATCAATTTATCCTTTAGAATTAAAGGTGATATCACTGTAAGTTTATTATTTAAATATCAGAGTGACATAGTAAAAGGCATAATAGGTCTTCTCGCGAGTTAAATTAGGCTTGCTATAGGATTTGGATGTCTTAAGCCTTCCCATTCTCTAACATTATAACTGTCTGAAAATTGGGTGGTGAAAATTTAAAGGAGATTTCTAATATCAAAAGTGCCTCAAAAGCCAAAAGACACTGCTTAGGTATCAATGGACTAATTTTTCCTCTCATTTTTCTCTTCTTATTCTTGTTCTTGCTCTTTTTTGGCTTCTTTATTCTTTTTAATTTTTATTTTAATAGTCCCTACATGATTGTATAAATGAGTAGTGGTATATATATACCACTAGGAGGGTTGTATAGACCTCCTTTTGGTCTATATAGCCCTTTATTATTGCTCATAATGTTATTCCTATAGTTTTGTTTCAAACATATTTTATTTATTTTTCTTATTCTTTTATGATCTTGTGAGCTTCCTATAACAGGGATAGGGTAGGTTATTATTACGACTTGGAATTGGGGCTATGTCAGCACTAGGGAATGGGAAGGCTTAAGGCCTTTAGAACCCATGTCAAGCCTAATTACTCGTGATTTAAGTCCATTTCTAAACTCTTTGATACCTTAAATCTTAAATTTAAACTTGTTGGCCCATAAACCTTACTAGCTTTCGTTTACCTCACTTTAGATTTTTGGGATAATACAAATGAGAGATGAAGATTTAAGGTAAGCTGGATCCCAAACATCTCGTAAAAGACTTTCTTACATTGTCCTATAGTTATTTAATTCATTCCTTGATGTGTTATGATCAGAGGAGTCTAGATATACCAACAAATTCCTTTTATTCTTTCTTTTTTTTTTACTTTATTATATATATATATATATATATATATATATATATATATATATATATATCATTAAAAATTAAACTATCCCATTTAAATGATCTTAGAATCAGGGGTCCGCTTAAGGTTATTCTAGCTATAACATTCTTTTCATTATCATAAGCATTCAACATTTATCTTACATGAGACATAAATCTTAGTATGCCATAACATCACTTTCATTAATCACGCATCATAATCATTTTTACACTATATCAGCCTTAGGCATATGCATATAACATTATTCATAACTTAGACTTTCCAAAGATTTCTAAGAATACATGATATAACTTAACATTTTACTTAATACATTTATAACTCTTATACATATACATCATTACTATAAGTAACTATGAAGAAACAATGCAGTACCTTAAGAATATGTGATATATAACTTAAAACTTTATCTCTATCCTTTGACCTCAAGCATATATCTATAACATTAGTCATATGCTTAGCCTATAAAATAATGTTTATGTGTGAGGGGTGAGCTCCTTATGGGAAACTAAGTGAGGAATTTGTATTATCCATATGTATGCTCATATGCCTTTACATGAATTCATTTTTAACTATATGGCACATCATTGCATATAACATTTACATGGAATATCATTACACATTTGGATAGTCTCAAGTCTACGGGAATCCCTACTTGGTTTACTTATCTTTCTTACATAGGGGGTGTTGCCTCTTCAACCTTGCGCTCTTGGGGGAGTTGCCTCACTAGCTGTATCTTTCACTTATCTCTTACATGGGGGAGTTTCCTCATTAGTTGGATCAGGCATGCATATCATTGCATTCATTTCACATATGTTACAATCCTTAAATAACATGCAATGACTCTTTGGATTCCCATTTCTTCCCTTAATGACCCTCACATCACATGGAAATTAAACATAACATTTCATTTTAAGACATTTTATTTCATTTGTATAAATGCATATTACTTTTATATCAATATAATTTTGCCTATTATGGCTTATTTATAAATTTATGATGCATGTATGCAATAGACATTAAAAGTAACTAAAATCTCTAATCTTTCATTGCTAGCCATAGTTCTTCCTCATTTTTGCTTTACTCTTTCTCTATCCCTTTGCTTTAGCCTTATTTTCTCTTAGCTTTATCTTTACTTGCTTTTAATCATCTCAACCATACACATGCCTAAACATAGACATACATATATTTCATTATTATTATAACATCTAAAATTTAGAAAGTTACTCAAACTCATCCATAGAACATATAACATAAACATAACATTTATCATAATTGAGAAAAAGCTCTTATAAGGAGAATGAAGTCCTAAACTTCAATCAAACATGCAAACATAATTTTCCTTCACTTTTGCTTATAACTTAACTATCTTCCTTTATACATAACTAATTGTCACCACTTTATTTTTATCTTATTCATAGTATCAACATTAACTTCATCATAGAATCATATAGTATTCCATAGTTAGAATCCTTAACTCATTTCATAGTCATTAATATATACTTCTAGATTCATCAACATATTCATTTCTCATCATAAACCATCCATATACTCATTAAGACATTCATGTATAATCCTGCCCCAACTAAATGAAGAACACATCCTCCATTCATATATAACATTAATCATAAGGTATAGAGTGTTCAATAGTACCTTAACATCCTTATAAACATAATTCATTTACATAAGGACTTCATAAAACCCATCCATTTGTCTATTATGACATCCATACTTAATTCCATCTTAACTAAGCTGAAAGACATCTTTAAAAGTTTGAATACAACTCTAAACCTCAAGTTTATAATTTTATACAATATTTAAGAGCTATGATATCAAGGAACTTAAACTACATCAATGATCCTTGCAATTAAAACTCATTTCCATAAGGAATAATAATAAGCATATTAAGACATCAATATTTAACTAAATACAATTAAGATGTTAAACATCCTTCAAGCTTTAATTCTCATCATAAACAATATGTTTAAAATGCCAATTAACATTTAAGAAGTTAATAATGTCCAAGAATTCATTTAATCAATCCATATATATCAGCACTTTTCAAAATTCTAATTGTAGATTACATCAATATTACCTTTAGTTCAACCAAGGTGTAAACATGAATTAAGCTTAATTTTCTTCTAAAATATGAATACTAAAACACTAATTATCATTTAATAAATCATAAATCATTAAGAACCAAGAGAAACAACCCATAAATTTCAAGTAAATCTAACTCTCTTTTTGAAGATAACATCACCATTCATGCCATACTAATACAAAACTTCATGTCTTCCATGACCATCAAGCTCAAAAATACAATAAACACACTTATTCAAACATAAAAAAAAATATATACAAGAAATATGGAAGATTATAACCTACATGAAATAGGAAGGAGAAAGTCACCAACTTGCTCAAAAGATGGAAGAAGATGGATAAGCAAACTTGATTCTCTTAACTTGATTTGGTAGCCATGGATGGAGTAGAGATTTCGAAAGAATTTTGGTGACTTTTGGACTATTGAAAATTGATGGAAAGGAAATTAGGTTGGAGTTATGTTTAAGCAAAGAGAAAGAGGTGTAAAAATACTAAAATGCCTAAATGTAGTATTCTAGAAAAAGTCCACCAAAAATGCTATTTTCAACCTATAAACTTATGCTTTTACCCTTTTGTCCTTTCCTTAATACACTTTAAACACCATTTTGAGACATGAATACTAAGGGGAAAATTTTAGTTAGAGTTGTGTTTAGGAAGAAAATAAGGATAAAAAGGTGTGAAAAGACCAAAATGCTTAAATAAAACATTCTAACCTTTCAGAAGCTTTGCTTTCAACATTTTATTCCTTCTTTCAATACACTCCAAATACCAACTCTAGACATCTAAAAATATATCTAAAACACTTCATTAAAATGTCATTTAATCACATATTAAGCAAACTTACATAACTTTGTAGCCATCGGAGAACATGTACCTAACTTAGCTTATACATTACCTTCCATCATCCTCCCTTATTTCTTTTTAATATATACTTTAACATAACTTTCTTCCATATAAAATATTGAAATATTCTTCATTGTTAAGTTATTAATACCATTATTCATGCATGTTTATTAATAATCATATCTTATATATGCATACTTATGCATCATAACTTACACTTACTTTCTATTTATGACTCAATCTTTCACCTTCATATCTCTTACTCATCCTTTTTAAATCATATCATATCTTAATTAGTCATCATTACCACTACATGATTAAAATCATTATCATTTCATCAAAGTTAGCCTCCTCATGCTTATCACTTAGGGGAAGGATGTAACACTTATTTCCATTTATTAAGCATGGAATTCATGTCCAAGTATTCATATGTTCAAAGGTTAACATATCATTTATACAAAACCAAAAAGCCATGTCAATTTCCTTATTCAATGTATGTATATGTTAAGTATGACACATTTAATATTGGTGACCACAAACTGATGCCTATTTAGGCATATGCACATAACACAAGGAGAAAGAGAGAGTTGGTATTCAGCTAACGACCTATGCTCCATGTGTCTATATGCAAAACTTTATGCTCTAAACAACCCACACGTTATGCTTCACTATTTGAGAAAACAATTGCAATTTGGTGAATCATGACTTAATGAATAAAAATAATAACAAAATTATAATGACAGAATCAATAATTAATTAATATTAAGATACATGACAAGTACAAGCATTGACATATTCAAATGCAAATGTAATAGATTGATTGATTTTGTCATGACCTTAGAAGGTAAATATTACCCCTAGGAATTCATGAGATTTAAGTGACATTTGATTTTATTGGCTAGCATGTAACATGTGATTCATTTGATCAATAACATGTGCCATAATAGGACATATCAATACCTTTGTCAAGTAAATCACAAGTGTTTGATAAGTTGGTCACAACATCCTTTTAGTTACACATGTAAGTGTTCATTCATAATAGTATAACAAGTAATCATTAAGATCATATAATTCAAACTTTACTTGTATTCACATGTGTAATATCACAATTCAATCTCATGCACACATAATAAAGTCCAATTATATCTTAAAATAACACATATAGACATTAGAATCCAATTATGGCTTTACTCACCTTTGATGTAACCAACCTTTATAAAAGGTTTGAACCTCTCTCTTGGGCTTTCTCAATGCATTGATAACCTAACATTTGATATATATATATATATATATGTCAAAATGAGTTCGCATGCTTGATATGCAACTATGGTCATATTCCACGCAAGTGGGTTAAGTATTTATGCTTATTATTCTTGTATGCCAACCAAACCTTACTACATTCTTATAATAATAACTCTTGCTATATTTATCCAAATTCCTTGATTCTTTTTTCTACATAAACTAGACACATGATGGTATAACTTAGTCAAAATTTAGTTCAATATACAACCTATAGAAAATATGGTGAATTTTTGAACTCTACCCAATTCCTATGTGACCACTGTCTGATTAGGTATTACATTCTTGGCCTTATCTCAAATTGTACAAATCAAATTGCAAATCTAGTTTACCATCAATTGTTCAACACATTTACATTTTCTCAAATTTAGTTTATAACGTCATCAAATAAATAATCACTCTTAGGGTGAACTGGTTTCAACATGTTGAGAGTTAGTCATAATGAATGAGCAATATCTCTTCACCCATAATATATTTAGCAAAACTATTTTACAAAGCCCTATATGAGATATAAATCTACAACTTTCATGTTTCATACATTACATAATTCCCATTATATGGCCATCAAATTCTAGGTAAACAAAATTAATAGGTTAAGCAGGTTTCATCAGGTTCAAGGTTAGTCACAATTAAAAGCAATATCTCTTCAAACCAAACAAATCAAGCAAAACTGTTTTATAGGCATTTATAAGGGACATAGCTCTATAACTTTCACGGTTTTTACTTTGTTTGAATAAGGACATAGGGTCATCAAAATATACGAACAAGGCATGATTGATTAGGTTTTAGCATATTATGAACAACCCTAATCAAGGATCCATAGCTCTTCACACACACCATATTAAGAAAAACTATTTTATAGGAATTTAGAAGAATCAATCTACAACTTTTTTGTTTTAAACTTTCTCTAATTCCTATTCTAGGGTCATGAAATTGTGGATGAAACAAACTTCTTTAATAATAAAATCAATAAAATTTAGCTTTTGTTTCTCCTATACTTCTAACAACCTTCCTACATGAACTCCACCTATAATTACTCCATGATTATTACTAATTATGCATGTTTAACATATTATGAGGGATGAATTTCATATGGAAAGAAGATAAAATCACTTACATCTTTTGCCAAAACTAAAAAATCTTAGGGTTTCCTCCTGTCTAGCTTACTTCTTCTTCCTTCACCTCCTTCACCTCCAGCTCCTCTTCCTCCTCATCCTTTTCTTCTTCTTCTTCTTCTCCTTTCTTTCTTTCTTAACTCTCTCTTTTATTTGCTACCCATCACATTTTTCCTATCATATCTGCTCCTATAGGAAGAGAAATTCTATTTGTTTACCTACTCTAATAGGACAAAATTATGGTAGCGTGTTACTATGGATTGAAAGTTCAATTTTCCTTTTTTAGTCCCTCTTCATCACTCCTTCGTCGCCTCTACCTCTCTACTAATTCTCATATGCTCCTTACACTTTTAATAAGTTCTATAACACCATTATTTAAGATATTATAACATGTACACAACTTATGACAATTTGCCATGCAATTATGAAAACATCACCTCTAGTGCCCTAAATGCAATGGTATAAATGTTATCGTCATGCTTGTTAAATGCACATATCTAAATGATCATTTATGGAATGCATATTTTCATGTGGGATTGTAAATCATTTATGCAGTGCATATGTTCATGTGAAGATAAGGATATGGATGTTACAAAGAAGCCCTAATTTATGAGAGACCTTTAAAAACCTTGTTTTGAGCATTACAGCTACAAAAACTTGTGACCTTTGTTCCTCACTCTTGAGGCAATGATCAATAAATATAATTGATTTAACTTATGTATTTTATACTTTTTGTATCTTGTTTACTTTATTCCTTTTTTTTTTTTTTTTTACTTTATAAGTTTGGCCATGGATAAACGTGAAAGGGAGAGATTTCTAATACTTGTGAACCTTTGATTCATCATTGTTGAATAGGTGATTAGAATGTTCATTTAGTTTTTTTATTATCATTTCCATTATGTTATACCTTAGATAGAGCCCAAACTAGCCTTCTTATGGCTTTTTTGGCATTTCCACAGTCCATTGGCTGACAAATCCATGACATTTAGGGTAGCATTCATAATCTAAGTTTTTAGAGTTCATTTATTTTGTCACTATGGGATTTGTTGATTTCATCTTGTGGTTTGAGTTGTTTTCACTTGTCCTAGCATCTTAATCTCACATATGGCTAGGGTTGTTATTCAATTGTCCTCATTCGATGCATCCTTTTGAAGCATGTTAAAAGATTATCTTAGGATCCTATGACACATCATTTTCATGTTTATTTTCTATGTTAGTGCTATTTTCTACCCTAGTGCTCTTTGAAATCCATTTATATGTTTATCATCTTATGCCTTGTGTATTTATGCTATCTTTTGTCACCATCATGTGTTGTTTTTTACTCTTGGTTTTATGTGATTAATGACGAATATAGATAGTAAGTTAGACCTTTTAATAGATCTTTAACATGGTTAATGACATTAGAAATTATGGATTAGTTGGTTAGGACTTTAATCTACAAGGATAAGGTGGTATACTCCTAATTTGATTATCCATTACTAGGGGCTATTTTCTTCCTATTTTACTCATATTTTAAGGAGTAATATACATTTCTTTTTGCAAGCTAAAAGAGCCACAAAATGCAGGCTTTGTATTTATTTAAGTTAATTACATTATAATCCCACCATTTGAATATGTACACTCCCATCCTCACCTTATATATATTGTTTATTTCTTTTTTGCATTATACATATCACATTCACGTTGCATACTTAAATGGCTATTAATGATGACTTGGCTTAAATGCATGTATTTAGGTGGATAAATATGAAAATTGATTAATAAAGGAAAAACATAAAAAATGAACCATTGATTGCTCGAAGACTATATCCTTATATTTGAGTGACTTAGGGGTGTGTAACCTCTTCCTAAGTCATACCCAACTCCTAAACTTAATCTCTGATGGGATAAAGATGGGTTGGGCCTTCTAGTTGACCTATTAGGGTCAAAACCTGTCCTCACCTAGAATTATGTCTCAACCAAAGGATGGTGACTCTGGTCAAGCTTGATGGTGGTACTAAAGTTTCATCTCACATTGGCCACTTAATTTCCAAAGGGGCTTCTACCCATTGCAAACCCTCTAAAGGATTCCCCAATGATCCAAACTCGTGTTGTAAAATGGGATTGTACCAATGTATGACCTTCTATCCTTTTAAGTCTCCAATGATCGATAAAAGGTTAGAAGTCACAAGCAAGATTTCACTCATTTGATTGTTGCCATGTAAATCAAGGCACTTATAGGCAGTCATCAAAACCATGTGCTGATAAGCATAATTGCCCTACTGCCCTTTTAAAAGGTGGCATCACCTTAAAAGGGAAAATAAATCAATAAAAAAGAAGCATAAACACAAAATTAAAAATCAAGCAACTTCAAGAATAAGCAGAAAAGGAGAGAATAAACATAAACAACAATAATACAACTACAACACAATAACTTAGAAAGAAATAAACTGGGGGTATGATACCAAGCAATAAAAAGCACAGGACTAAAAAAAAAAAATTACACAACATTACAAAGCCTAAGTATGCATTTCATAGCAAAGTTCATCCACAAAATTAACCATGATATTTGCATGTGGATATAAAGTGGAGAAGTAAATTAACCATTAAAAAGCATATAAAGAGTCATAATAATTAAGTGAATTCCTAGGACAATATTGCAATAAGGACCTACAAGTTTATATCTAATGTATTGGATTTATTTTCAAAACTAACCTAAAATTTCACATATAGGTACAAAATAACAAAGAAAGTATGAAAAGATTATCATACATGCACAACATCATAAAGTCAAGCCCATTATAAAAAATCACAAAATGTAGTAAAATTCATAAGAAAATAGGAATAAATTTGCTAGTTACAAGCATATAGAATATTACTAAAAACTCAGCAAACTTCCCAAAATAAATAAGTGTTATAATGATATACAAGTATGTATTTTAATAACCTAAAATTACTTTACAAATAATCTGAATAATTACTAAAAACTCAGCAAGCTTCCCAAAATAAATAAGCGTTATAATGATATACAAGTATGTATTTTAATAACCTAAAATTACTTTACAAATAATCTAAATAATTTTTCATGCAAGAACAAGAATCAAAATAATAAGCACAAACTAAAAAAAATATAAACAAATGTGTGAACTGATATGAAATCGAGCAAATAATTGAGAAACCATAAATACCTTAGAAATTCACAGGTGACTGTCCTGCAAGCTAATTTAATTTTTTGGGACTAACCTCAATCTTCACATGTAGATATGGAAGGTGAAGTGCAAAATAATAAAAAAAGTAATAATAAAAATAAAGGAAAAATAAAAAAATGGGAACAAAAAGACCGACGGTGTCAGATGCAGTATCAAAGAGGTGAGAAGGAGAATCATAGATGAGAAGAGTGTCCATACTTGGCTTGAGACCTTTTGGGAAAGTCTTTGGGTGCACATGCCATAATGGAGAAATTAAATTAAAGCCACGATAGAGCATTAGTGTCGCTGACTCATCGTAAGGTGAATGGTCTCCCTTAGTGAAGTCTAAGGTAGCATCATGGAAATAAAGCATTGACATGTCATCGTGAGCCATATTCTTTAAAAGTAAAAGGGACCTAAAAGTGTAAGAAGTCTTATGAGAAGTAGGAGAGAAGAAGACAAAAGTGAAGAAGGAATGAAAATGATACTTTGAATATACTTAAGGGTTATATCAACCCTAGGCCTGTCTATGTAGACAATTAATGCCCTTTCATGTCTAATTTTCTAGTATCCCTTCATATTTTGATTTAATTATCTATTTGATAAGGCCTCATCTATACAGACCTTTTAGATGGATAATAACAGAAAGAAGGAAAAGAAAGAAAGAGAAAGAGGAAAAAATGGAAAAAAAAAAAAAAGAAAAGGAAAAAGAGAAACAAACAGAAGAAAAGTAGAAGGAAAAAAAAAGAGACAAATTAACAACCTCTAGAGATTAAATCCTAATAGAATTAATAAATATTAAGAACATCTAGACAAGCACAATATCCAAAGTTGAAGAGAAATTATTAAAGAAGGCTAGAAAAATTAAGGCAAAAAAAAAAAACTATAAAAGAACACTAAGAAAGATTGTCAAAATGACAACACCCATAAGAACACCTAAAGATAAGAACGAAATCATTTACCATAAGAGCTTTAGAAGTGTAATATTTCCCTAGTATTGGCTAAAAGACTGATAGAGCATAATTTCAACTTCTAGTTCCTACTAGAGGGTTGCTAGAGCACAATTTCAATCTTAGTACCTACTAGAGAGCTGCTAGGGAGAAAATTAAACCTAGTACCTACAAGAGGGCTGTTGAAGTACCATTTCAATTTTTAGTACTTGCCAAAAGGCTACTAGAGCACACTTTCACTCATTGAACCTACTAAAGAGTTGCTAAGGAGACAATTCAATCCTAACACTTATTAGAGGGTTGCCAAGGTACAATTTATTCCTAGTACCTACTAGAGGCTGTTAGAACTCAATTTCATTTTTAGTACTTGCTAAAAATTTGTTGAGGATAAAATAGACACTAGTACTTGCCAAAGGGCTATTGGGAGATAAGTTACGACCTTAGTATTTGCCAGAAGGCTTCTAAGAGCCTTAGTGCTTACTAGAAGATCTACTAAGGAAATTATATCCTTTTATATCCTTTTCTGGTATTTACATTCATATTGAATGTTTTATTATGCCTTATACATCGACCATTAAAAGCCTTGAATCAAACCTACCTTTGAACCAAACCTTAACAAGCCTTTTAAGGAGAAGAATTGTTGTTTGTATAACCAATATAGATGGTTATATAGGCAATTATAAAAGGCTATACAAACCTCTAGTTGGCCATACAAATAACCCATTAGAGTCTAAAAGTAATAAGCATCAAGAACAGTGAACCATCAAACCTTAAAAAGATATATAACTAACCCAAGATCTATATAGACATTCTTTTAGTTGTATGAATAATAATCAAACCCTAATCTCTATAATTCCTTATTCTCATCTTTGGAGAGTGTGAGATACGGTATAATAGGAGCCATTTGGCTCAGTTACACCTATCCTCTTTTATAAATACCCCTCTTATTAAAGGAAAAAAGAGGCTCATGAACTCTAACCATACTCTACTAAAATTTGTTGGCCCTTGTGCATTAAAAGGAAGGGGGTTAAATTGGTTAGAAATTTAAATTTTGGTTGGAAGGTACATAGAACAAAGTTAAATATAAAAGGTAGAAAGAGAGAAAACACAAAGATTTATAGTGGTTTGGGTGTTAACAAATACAACGTCCACTTTTCAATTTACCAATTGGATATTTCACTAGCAATAAATGGTGTTTTCTAATCTCACAACAAACTTTATAGTTTTATGTTATACAAGGTTACACACAACCTCATAAGTATTTTTCCAAAGGCTTATAGTCAAACCTATAGAAGAGTTTTTCTATGGCTCACTCATAATCCAATCCCAAAGATGTTTAAAGGCTCACACTAAGATTGTACAACTCAATCACAAAGAGCAACTAAGATAGAAAGAGAGAGAGAGAGATAGAGAGAGAGAGAGAGAGAGAGAGAGAGAGAGGGAGAGAGAGTTGAGAAATAAATTTGTAAGAGTTTGGTCTTAGTAAATGTTATTCTCTTGTATTTATATCCATTTGGTAGAGTTTTTATAGGTTACCCTTACCAAAGAACTGTTACTAACAAAACTATCTCTATATATCAAAAGTTGGTGGCAAAATTATGCATTTAATGCTTGTTAAGCAAAAGTTACAGTCAAGACAACCTAGTCATGATCGCAATTCAAGTTTCACTTTAGATTTTTCTTATTCATGGTCGAG